>JAANSP010001994.1:0-13805 GCA_036850745.1 Homidia socia | reverse complement strand
GTTGCGAGAACTCCAAAGCATGGCCTATCATCATTTGATTCGTCTGCGCGTACAGTTGGTTATATCTCTATATAATGCATATTATTATAACTTTTTATTTTAACGGGTAAAAATATAGACATGTTTAAAGTCTGGGCTTGTTTTGTGTGAGTAATAGCTTTTAAAATGCGTATTGCAGCGTGTTATTATTGGAATGGTTAACTGAGATTGAGTGATTTAATCCTGCGAAAAAAGATAATGTTTTCGAGAATGTAGAGTAGACTGCAGATGGTTTCAGCGTAGCAGAGGCTAACAGAAAACGCGGTTTCTTGGTAGTAGCGTTTATTTATCAATACAAAAATTTTAATATTCCACTTTTATAATATGACTATCTGCTAATTGCGTACAGTAAATAGTAGAGTAGAATATTATGCGTGCAGGCTAATAAAGGTATACAAACATTCTGCTTTTAAGAACGTGCAGGTCTGCAGGTAACAACAGATTGTTTTGTTTGCAGCATCATCGTGTCATCATCGTCGTCATCGTCATCGCTTCACTCTGTTAGCCTGAAACGATTACGATGATAATGATGAATAATGTCCTGCTCGTTTCTGAATCCAAGAAGGAAGAAGCTACGCTGCGCTGTATGGCTTGTTGTTACCATTGAACTCTCTTCTGCTGAAATATATACATAGTTGGCTCTACGCTCTGGTCTCTGGATTAGCGTAGTTGCATCAAATTAATCCAAACAGTACAAACAAGTTCATAGATGAGGTTGACGGCAAGCTTGCAAACAAACAAATAAACAACGCGATTCGGCATGGAAAATATGGCAAGTGGCCGTCATCATTGGTTATCAGTGCAGAGGAAAGAAAGTTTGACTAGTTAATTTTGTGTAAATTGTTTTTATAATTGCTTCCAATAATAATACGCCTATCTTGAAAAGTTTTAATAGTGGTAAACAGTGGTGGTCAGGTAGTTGTGAAAATGTCACGTAACTTTTAAGATAATATGGATTGCTAAGATAGGTTAATGTTCAAATGGAATTTTTTGGTCATTATTTGTGCAGTGTGTGTGGTGGTCACATATTATCATTGCATTTTATGGAATAGAGACAGCTTTATTTGAGCCTAGTTGCACATTGAATAGTGAAACACACACCAAGCACAGTCATATTTAATTCCTTCTTTCTTAAAACATGCGTCTTCTTGCGCACACACTTTATTTTTTGGTGACCTTCTTTTTGGGATCTTGACCCAATGCTCAACTAAAATCGGTTGGGTAATGGCAATAATATTATTAATTAATAATAATAATAAGTTGACAAATGGGTTCAAGTGAACGGTGAACGATTGAGCGTGATTTTAAAATTTTCCATTCTGATCACATGGGTCACTTCATTACGTATGCTAGTAGGATAGTACTGTAGTAGGCAGTTAAGCATAGTTGGGCATCATCTCCCCACACACACACACGCATTATGTAGCAGTATTTATGTAGTATCGATTAATAAACATGTTCAAACAAATGCCATTTTATATATTTGCCAACATTAATAGTGTAAAAGAGCACTTGATTCTTTAAATTTAAACATGGTTTATAATCTCCTGATATCAGTTCAATCATTCAGTGCTCAAATTACTAAAAGTATTCGATTAACAATGAACGTGTCTAGTTTGTTACAAGGGGTAAAGTAAATGTTATTTATGCTCTTGTTGAAAATGTTCCTGTGATTGTTTTGCGAGTTTGCATATCAGTCTTTTTGAACCTGACGAGAGACGCGAAAGAGAAACTTGAAGAGAAGAGGCATTAGTAGAATCCTCTTTATCTTTAAATTTTTGCTACTACTACACTAACAACAAGCAAACCAACTCTACTGCATCCTACCGTAAGTCGTACATGATCAACCAAACTGTTGTTGGTAATCTCCACGTGGATTACCTCTTTCTTGTTGCATTATAATAAATTATTATGCTAACATATTATGTTTTTTGAACAGAACGGCAGTATGTATATATATGTGTGTTCTGACGTTTTATGCTTTTAAATGTTTTTTCTTCTTCTGTTGAGCATCTTTTCTTACGAACCAATACGCTCGTTAGAGAAATTAAATGATTTTCGTTGCATTCAATTAAGCAAAACAAACCAAGGAACTTTGAAAGCAGCAAGAATGCATCATGTTGACCACAAAAGTGTGGTTATTAGATTACACGTAAATTCAAAAAAATAACAATTAATTTTAAAAAAGACAAGAGACTTTACTCTAAAATCATTCAAGTGCATACTGTAAGGTTTTAGTAGAACTGTTCCTCAGGCGAGTTTGAAAAGAGCCATGTCTCTCTATGTATGAAGAGTGAAAGTAGACATGAAAATGCATTAAGCCTCTCTTGCCATACAAAATGTGGCAAAGTGCTTGGCTAGCATAGTAGTGCAGTGCTAGTTATTTTGCACACGTAACATGACCAACAAGAAACGAAACGTTGCACACGACACACATAGTCAAGACAAGGAGAAAAAATGTTGGGGGTTACATGATTTTTGCTCGCTCGTGCCTAAACTTTACTGCATTTTTAATTTATTAGCAAATTTTTAACAAAAATCATCAAGTGAGAAGATTACCACCGTCAATGTAATATTAAACGCCTTTGGTGATGATAATAAAATAAGATCGCACGCATATTATTTTGCCGACTTTTTTCCTTAAATTTTGAGAAAATGATGATTAATTCTGTAAAAAAATACATGTTTTACTAGGTAAATCAATACCATTTATAGTACTTGCTGCACATATGTATAATAAAAGTAGATATCATAATATGATGCCGGATGCCGGTTATACGTTAGAAAAGTCCACCTCATCATCATCAGGAACAGTGAAGGAGACAAAACGTTAATTTTTATTTAAAATTCATGTAATCTAATAGTGACATTTCATGATAATAAAAAGTAAGCCAAGAAGGCAAAACCACCAAGGGCAAGTTTTCTTTTACTACTGGACCTGTTTTCATAATGTTGGCCAACTAATGTCATCTAAAGCACAATTATGAATGTACAACTTTGCGAGGTAAAATGTAATAGGCCCGGTTTAATAGCACAATAAATTTTTTTTCTAAAATTACATGACCATTTTACTTGGGAAAGTGTCTACATTCATTTGTTTTTTAATGTGTGAACTGCTGATTTAAGACTGACAGCAAACAATATGCCATTTAAAAATGAGTTAATGAGTAAATTACTATATGTCGGCTATCCAACTAAAGCTTATTTTTGCATTTTATTTTATTTTTACAGAGGAAGTCTAGATTCCCATTTGGCATCTCACAAGCCACCGGAAAAGACTCATGACTGTGAAAAATGTGGAATGAAGTTCAGCGTCAAGGCGAATCTGCGCCAGCACATGAGAATTCACAGTGACAATCCTAAAAAGTTTCCTTGTGATTTTTGTCCTAGTGGATTTTCAAAGCGTGTTAATCTTCGTTATCACATCAAACGAAAGCATCCTGAAGAGGCTGAGAAAATGAATAACAACAACAATAGCAAGGGCAATAACGGTAGCGGTGGTTCGCTTTCGATAGGATGCTCTGGTGCTGTAAATATCACAAGTCCCAATAGTGCCGCAAATTCTGGGGATGGCGGAAGTGATAGCTCCAAAGATAGCAAGAACCAAGGGAATTTTAAATGCGAACACTGTGATCGAGGATTTTTGTTCAAAAATAATTTGAAAGCTCATTTGCGCACCCACACACGAGACAAAAAGTACACGTGTGAGCTATGTGGCAAGTCCTTTATTTATAAAGAAAGTTTGAAGAACCATATGCTGTTGCACTCTAACGAATTGCCGTATTTGTGTGATATCTGTGGGAAAAAGTTTCGTGATCGTTCTAATCGACGAAAACATGTGAAAAATGTGCACAAATATCTCTTTGTAAACGGCGATATTAATAATCCTTTGAAACCGGGTGCAAGTGGTGCTGCGGCTGCTGCAGCCGCCGGAAGCAGTAGTACTAGTGGTCCAACGGCAACGTTAACCGCCGCGCAACCGGGTGAACCACCAACAAAGAAACGGAAAAACTCTAAAAAGGCAACGCAACAGCAACAACAGCAGCTACTTGGAGAGGAGGCAAGGCAAGACGGAACCGCAGGCAGTAGCAACAATAATAAAACCAGAACCATCATCAAGTCGCCAGCTCCTGCAAGAGGGAAAAAGGCCAAAAATCCAAACACGACACCCAAAGCGGCAGCTACAAACGCAAAATCAGTGATTGTCAGTGCTTCCACGACGTCGAGTCTAGAGACTAAACTGGACCGAAAGATAATCATGAGTCCGGGTCCAAAAACTCCCAATGTGGCTGCCGCTGCAGGAAGCAGCAATGTTAGCTCACCTGGCTCAATGGAGTATGTTCATTCTCATCCATCATTACCTGTCACAGTACATGTACCGGTGGCGGGGAGTCAAGGTCAATTTTCTCACGGACGGAATATTATTGTCAAAGCGTCATCATCCACATCAGCCGCAACTGCCATTGTCCCTCCCAATCATCAGTCACCACCTGCCCTCAGTCCAGAAATGTATCACCCAGCCCATAATTCTCATCATCAGCAACAACAGCAGCAACAGCATCACGGTCGCAGCCCTGTATCCATGCAGCAAAACGTTATTGTTTATCCGAAACCAAAAGTCATACCCGAGCATTCACAACAGTACCATGGATCTTCATCAGTCATTTCTCAAACTATGCAACAACAGCATCAGTATTATGTGAATCCTCCTGAACAACACCATCACCAACAGCAGCAAGGGTATAGTTATCTTCAACTGACATCACAGCAGCCAAGTCCCGTTCCGCCTTCTCTTATGCCACCCCAGTCGCATATATCCTCGCCCACCCCCACTGCGTTTGACTATGTTCTTGGTAGTACAAATATGTCCTCTCAAAGTCAACAAGACACTCACAGAGGAGGTGATCCATCTGGAGGTGTAGCCTCTCTTCACCCTTACGCAAGCAGTGGTCCAGGGAACGGAGCGGGTCAACAGCCAATGGAGATTCAAGTGGTCAACCCGGAGTACTCTCATCATTTGTACGCAACTGACCCCAACACATTATCGTACGATCATCACCAACAACAACAGCATTATCATTGGACTTCCGTTCCTCCTTCTGCGCCTCCAGGGATGGATCACGTTGGAGCTCATCCTCCAAACTCCTCTTCGCCTTATCAGCAGCTAGTGGCGCCTCCGGCAGGTAGTAATGGTAGTAATAGCGGTGGTTTAGTCAATGAGGGTCCCGGTTCACACCAGCATCCTCCCGTCTCTTTAGCTCAATCATACGATTCCAGTGGGATGAACCCAACGTCTAGCGCTCTCAATCAGGCAGTTTACGCCACAGGAGCACCACAGGGTCACGAAGTCCTTGACCCGTCTGGTAACGGGGGTAATTTTTTCTACAAGGATTTTGATTTCAGCTACCTTTAATGATAAGCTACACAATAAATAAATATAATAAAAATGAAAATGAAGATAGAGAAATAAATAACAATAATATATTAAACTCTACTTAAAAAAGTAATCAATGTATTTAGCTACATGGTATAATAAATCTATAATAAATTACAAAGTGTCGATTTAAAAAAAGACATCAAGACAAACAGAAACAGGTTATATACACACATATAATATATATTTACTCATTGTTATTATTACAATTACAACAATAAACCGTTTCCGTTTATAAATGCTGTCGCTTAAGATATTTGCTATTGTTGTTTCTTACACTGGCGCATTTTATATGACTTTACTAACTAATTGTCGTAGTTTACCGTATACTCACATACATTGACAATGATGGCATTTTTTTCTTTTCTTGTTTGCAAAGAATCTAGTTGAATCAAATTATATATCGTACACGTAGAAATATTTAAAGAAAAAAACACATTTAAATGTATATCAAATAAATATATACCATTATTACTATTATTGTTATTATTATATATCTTGGTTTAAAAGTAGATTAGTTTATTTCAAAGAGACGAAACCTCAAACAAGACATTTCATCTATGCAGATTATTATTATTATTAAATAAGCTAATAAATAATAACAAATCAAGCAACTTGCTACTACACACCTACTACACCCATCCTCTTCTTCAACTACCAATGCAGCAGTAAAAGAGACATTTTTATCTGAAAAAACATTAAAACCTGAGTAGGCATTTCAAAAGGGTAACGCTGTCTAGTATTTCATTGCAATATCTTTTCACTTTGTTTCAACTCACTTGATAAGAGATGTTTGCAATACAGTTTTTTAAATCAAAACTTTTATAGTAAAAAAACTTTTTTTTAAATATTTTTTTTATTAAAAAGCATTTCTTTGAATGAAAGCGTTATCTGATGGGTGTTGTATTGCTTGTAATTTTTTTCTTTTGTCTTGTACACTGTTTTGTGCTACATGCCGTTCAAGTAATTAATTCATTCATTCATTCAATCAAACATTTTTTTCTGAAGAGTGCTCGGATAAAGTTCAAACGTACATATTATGCACTAGATTGATGAATTTGATTTCTAATTGAACAATCATATGCTTATAAAAAAGTAATCATAAAATACACAGAAATGCTATTCTTAAAGTTACCTTTTGGAAATCTAGACATTGTAATAATGACGTAAGTAAAACTAGAGTTATCGTGGTACTTGTGTACGAAAGCTTTTGTTCTCTCTCTGTTGGCACAATTATTGACAAAGTGAATTATGAAAATTTGTCGCATTTATTGCTACTATTTTTCTGTTAGCTTCATTCTGTAAAAAATATTTTTTTTGTTTCTATTCCATTTTTGTCTTGTTTTGTTCAGTCTACTAAGGAGAAGAAGAAAAAAAACGTTAGTGTCCGGTATTATTTGACGAATAAAGGGGATATTATATAGAAATTATTATTTGTAAAGCTACTATATACTATTGTTGTATACATTAAGAATTTATATAGATTTAACTAGAGTTATCGTGGTACTTGTGTACGAAAGCTTTTGTTCTCTCTCTGTTGGCACAATTATTGACAAAGTGAATTATGAAAATTTGTCGCATTTATTGTTGCTATTTTTCAATTTTTCTGTTAGATTGATTCTGTAAAAAATAATATTTTTTATTTTCTTTCTATTCCATTTTTGTCTTGTTTTGTTCAGTCTACTAAGAAGAAGAAAAAAACGTTTGTGTCCGGTATTATTTGACGAATAAAGGGGATATTATGTAGAAATTATTGTTTGTAAAGTTGCTATATACTAGTGTTATATACATTAAGAATTTATATAGATTTATGAAGGTTGTCAGCCTTTAATTTTTTTGTTGTTATATTATGTTATGCCTATTACTACTTGTGTACTTACGTAGATGAACTCGTACTTAACTCAATACACTTATTTAATATAGTCCACATCAACAACAATAAAAATGATTATTATTAATATTCAATATATTATTTTATAAAATATATTACAAACAATTTATTTAACAGAAAAAAAGTATATATAATTCTAGGTTTTATATATGTACATGAAATAAATACATCTATTATAGAATATATATATGCTACATATATATCGATAAATATAATATGGATAATGATTGTTTGTGATAAACTTTTATACGTATTCAAAATATTTGAAATACATAACTTATATTTAAATATATATAATATGTTGCTCTTTAAAAATGATCATGTTTTATAAAAAAATGTCGTGTTTCATTTTTTCATCCTTGTTTTCTTTTCTTTAACACAAAAAATTGAACTCTACTAATTTTTTCATTAACAAAGAGTACTCTTTTAGTATATGCCTACTTCATCATTCACATTTTATTACTCGTTTTTTGTCGATTCTTATTTTAGGAAACACATTATAAGTTTAAAAAAATATTATGTTGAAGAAAATCTTTGTCTTATTATTAGGCAAGTTGTTAAATGTTCTTGTCATGGATTTCTTGAGAGAGGCTTATTTGATTGTCATTTTACTATTGCTGCAGCACTCAATCCAATCAAATCGAAACCAAAAGAGTATTGTTTAAACACATTATAAGTTTAAAAAAATATTATGTTGAAGAAAATCTTTGTCTTGTTATTAGGCAAGTTGTTAAAATGTTCTTGTCATGGATTTCTTGAGAGAGGCTTATTTGATTGTCATTTTACTATTGCTGCAGCACTTAATCCAATCAAATCGAAACCAAAAGAGTATTGTTGTTTCTTCACAGAGTCCTCATATGCTAGATCTCGATGAAATAATTATTTACTAGAGGTACATAGGTATGTAGTTTCAATTCGTATTATTACTATCATTGTAGGAAAACAACAAATAAATCTAAATATTTATCACTTTTTAAGAACATCTCTGTATTAAATATATTAAATATCTATCGCATCATATATAGTGTACATCATGACATGACATTAAAAGCAAAATGATGGAATCAACAAAATGTTAAAATATCGCAAGTCAACTAACACGAAAAGGGACAGAAGATACAAAAAGTTAAATACTAATAAATATTATACAATGATCTAATACATGACGATACAAATAACTATAAAATAATATGCATAGATAGGTTAGGTCAGGATAGAAGAAAAAGAAAACAAAAAACAATAAAAATATTGTTCGATCAACAGTTGAACTTGGATGTTCAATAATATTAATAATATATTAAATGTTATTATGAATGATAGTCAGTAAATACCTTAAAAATGACCTACTTATTTCAGAAATGATGTGTAACTTCATGAGCTCATAGTGACACTGATTAAGGATTATATTTAAAAAATAATAATCTTGACAGAAAAATGACATTTTTTACCCGAGAATTAAACAATGAAGCCTCTCAATGTACACTTAATAACATATATAATAAAAATACTAAAAGCGAAAAAAAAAATCCTTGATTAAGAATAAAACAAAAAAACACTGATATCCTAAAGACGTTTCTCAATAAGAAGACATTTGATAGAGAGAAAGTAAACCTGTGCTGCAAGACACTTTTGAATAGGAGCAAGTTAAAAGAGCAAAACAATTATTAACTCTTACAATTAGTACCTTTATCGCAAAAATAGTAAAAAAGTATATTATTAATTGTCCTTTTTTATCATTGCTAGTTTTAAACTACCTACTTGTACACTACAGTCAGTTTTGTCATAATTTATTAGCTTGGCAGAGAAGCATGCAGTTATTGTGTACGTTTATTTTTAATTGGTAGATAATTTAGATAAAACTCCACACTTGTATTCAACTTTCTTGTTTTTAGTTTAGAAACAATACAAAATGTATTTTTGTCATTATGTTTGGAATGGGGAATAGTGGTGGTTTGTGTAAAGCACCAAATCAATCTAAATGTCTAAATACTACTGTCGCATAATTCTAATGGACTGAAGCCTAAAAAACGCCATAAATAAGACCAGAAAATAATAAATGACATTTCTTAGATATCAGAGAGTAAAAATACATACCTATATACAGCCGTTTTTTTTCTTGATATTATTTTTGTTTCACACTTTAAATGTGCTCTTTACAACAAATGCACCGATGATCTGTAAAAAAACTTGTTACTAAAATAGTAGAATGTCGACTTGCCCTTAATTTATTATTAAGGATGAGTGTTATATCCTTGTAGATTGTTAACGCACCTTCCAAGGCTATCTATGCATTTATTGCGCTGAAAGTGAACTCAATTTTCTGAAAACTAAACAAAAAATTATGGTTGTGTAATTTTTATATGCGTTTTAAACCGATCATATATAAATAGATAATGTATGTATACTGCTCTTTTCTTTGATATTGGATCGAGTCAAATATATCAATCATAATAATAAAAAAGATATTACTAATAATGAAATATTATTGTTATCGTTTACCAAGTGAAAGTCGCATTTAAGCTTATATATTGCGTTAAAGTTGGAAAATGTTTACAAAGAAAAATACGTCAACCTAGATGGTTAGACCATTTATATAAACTTAAATATATATAATCATATAAAGAATCAATACAGTTATATATAACATGTATGCGTACACACATGCATCCGATGTACATATATGTATCTAAGAATGAAATTACATAGAATTTTAACGGTAAGTGTATGTGGTATACTATATCGAAACCTATAATAATTATAATAAAAAAATTTAAAAATCATTTATTATAAAACATATTATTATCCATACGGGCTGGAAACTGAAAATAAAACCATATTGTAACAAAAGACAATCTAAGCTCAGTTTGGATACACTTGAATTATTTCTACCGAGAGAAAACTTCATAAAACTTTTTAAATAATGCTTGCTGTAAAATGGTAAGTTAATTATTTTTCATCTTTACTGAAGGTCATAATGATCAACAGCAGTGTAAAATATATGATTTAACGTATCATGATTTTTTGGAAATCTGGAGTTGGGATTTTTTGGCAAAAAAACGACCAAATCAAAATTATTTTTAATTTATCTTTAAAATGATTTGAATGCATGTGGCAGCATCTTGCGTAAAGTTTCAAATTTCAAACAATATAAAAATCACCAAGCAGTACATCAGCTTGAAAAACAATGAATGGATTAATTATAAATACGGTGAGCATCACATCTTGCACATGTATTTTTGAAATTTGAATACTCATGTATTACAATTGGGCCACAGAAAAGTCTACTATCATGTAATTGTGAACGTACACGATATCATATCAAGTGTACCGAGGTATTATCTTTGCTATCTTTGCAGGAACTGATTGATTTAAATCGCCAGGGATTAAACTTGTTTGCCCACCCCATAAATCTGCCGTAGCTTTTGATAGCAATATATTATCGGCAAAACTGAAATACCGGAAAATGCAATGCGTCTTTTTGACCTTAACTAGAACAGAACACAAACGAGAATACGTGCTTATTGATCAAATGGATCATTGTACTAATCTTTGAAATCATGCTAAACCGTACACTTACAACAAGCTTAAGCATGTAAGATGAGGAACTGGATTTGTTGTAAAAATGAAAAACAAGACATGTCTAGATTTATGTATGCTTGTGCAAAAAAATAAGCCTATTTATTACCTTCGTTGTCAATTGGCCATATTTCGTTGGTGCTGTTTCAAACAAGATTATCATTTGAGTTTCGCTTATCTCAAACAAGATTCAAGACCGTGCTAGTAAATACATGTTAAATTTGAAATTTATAAACGGAACCATATTTATAAATGGTGCAAATGTCATTACGATCCAGTTGGTCACATGGGTTGCGATAAATGACTCCTGATTAATTAATTAGTACTTGTGCAAATTCCATGTATACTCCTACAATGAAGTATTCTTCCCTTGCCCCAGTGCTAGTGTCATTTTATTTGCTTACCATTTTCGCCTTTTCATTCGCACAACTTCCTCTTCAAGTAAAGCCAAAAGTTAGAGGATTTCCTGTAAAGCATGACGGCAGCGATGGAATCGGAGGAAGAGGAGTCATTGAACCAATGTACAGGCTAAATGATACATTTGTACCTTCTCGTTACGAAATAGAGGTAAGGGTGATTTTGGATGACGACGCTTCCGTAGGGCGTCAGTTCACAGCTCCAGGAAAAGTTAGGATTATTGGGGTGAATCAAGAAAGGACGTCTCGCATTGTTTTGCATGCCAAAGATTTGGAGATCAACCAAAGTTCTGTTGCTGTAAGCTGTGATTTCCAAGTTTACGCTTTGACATACATGAATCAAAAGTTGAACACTTTTTATCTTTGTATTTAAGGTTACATCAACGGCCAATCCGGAACTACGGTTGGACATTTCAGGCTTTAGTGAAGACAACTTGAGAGACTTTTTCATAATTGAGCTTGGCACGGAAATTAATGCCAACGAAGAGTTTGAAATTCGTATGGAACATGTGGCAAATATCATTCAACGAGACGTTGGGCTGTTTTACAAAACATACGAAGCAGAAGATGGGGAAAGAAAGTATAATTTTTTGAGTTGAAAATTTTGTAAAACAATGTCAAAAGAAATAATTGTATATACGATGTTTATATCCATATTTATCATTTTCTAGACGACTTGGTGCAACACAGTTCCAGAGTGTTGATGCTAGAAGAATGTTTCCTTGCTTTGACGAGGTATTAAATGCTCGAATTTCATTTAAACTAAAAAGCTGCTGTGATGAAAATTCAATCTTAATTAATATTCAATTTGATAATATTCAAAAATGACACTACCAATTTGCAGCCTGACTTAAAGGCAACTTTTGAAATGACGATAATCAGAAGGGAAAATTACACTTCCTTGTCCAACACAGAAATACTTAGTTCTAGTCCAGAGTAAGTCAAAGTTGATAAATGACGATAATCAGAAGGGAAAATTACACTTCCTTGTCCAACACAGAAATAATTAGTTCTAGTCCAGAGTAAGTCAAACAAAGTTGAACAAACAACAAATTGTTAAAATACATGAATACGTAGGAATTACTGTGTAGTTTTGCTTATATATTTGCAGCCCTAACCACCCTGGATGGGTAATTGACAAGTATTCACCAACGGTAAAAATGTCCACGTATTTAGTTGCTTTGATTGTCAGCGACTACAGTTATGTGGAAACCTTTTTCGGGGCAAAACCTGTTCGGGTAATTTTTTTTTTTGACTGTGTAGTTTTGCTTATATATTTGCAGCCCTAACCACCCTGGATGGGTAATTGACAAGTATTCACCAACAGTAAAAATGTCCACGTATTTAGTTGCTTTGATTGTCAGCGACTACAGTTATGTGGAAACCTTTTTCGGGGCAAAACCTGTTCGGGTAATTTTTTTTTCACTTTGCACGCAAACAGTTTTTGATCTAAATAAGACACTTATCTAATTAATACAAATTTTTACGTATAGACATATGCACCTAAACACATGATTGAAATGGGAGCTGGAAACTATTCTGCAGAATAATTTTTTTTCACTTTGCACACAAACAGTTTTTGATCTAAATAAGACTTTTATCTAATTAATACAAATTTTTACGTAGACATATGCACCTAAACACATGATTGAAATGGGAGCTGGAAACTATTCTGCAGAAACTGCTGCCAAATGTTTAAGCTTCTATGAAACATATTTTAATGAAACATATAAACTTGCAAAAATGGACTCGGTAGCTGTTCCAGAGTTTAGTGGCGCTATGGGTAAAAGTTTACATAAATCAATTTTCACAAAATAAAATACCAAATACATCGCGTAATATTTATAATATGGCGAGTTTATGTTTATGTCAATAGAAAATTATGGATTAAATATTTATGGAACTGCGTATTTACTGTTTTTGTCCGGGGAGCAAAGCGAAACGGACCGGAACCTCATAACATTGATCATTGGTAAGCCTAGGCATAGTTTTATGAAATATTTATTTTAAAACACAAATTTTCACACGCCACAATCGCTAACAAATTCTACTAATTTGGCTTGATTTTTTTTTCACATTTCATTATAGCACACGAACTGGCGCATCAATGTTAAGTATTTCCTCAAATTACCCATAAAAATTACAAAAGCATAAAAGACGTGTTCCCCATTGTATTTATTTTCTTGTACAGGTTTGGGAATCTCGTTACAATGAAGTGGTGGAATCACGTGTTTTTAAATGAAGGAATCAGCACATATGCACAGTACCTTGGAATGGAGGCAGCTAGTCCAGATTTGATGGGTGTAGAGTACGCCATTTTGGACGCTGTTCAGTTTTCAATGTTATATGATGCCCGGCCGTATACTCATCCCTTGTCGCACAATGTTAGCACACCAGATGAAATTGAAGGAATGTTTTCGACCGTTTCATATGAAAAGGGAGCGTCTGT
>JAANSP010001993.1:0-13806 GCA_036850745.1 Homidia socia | reverse complement strand
AAGACAATGTTTATACGCTATAAATTGAGGAAACGTATGTTATATGCATTATGATTAAAAGATGATGTGGTCCTTTCTTACCGATGCTGAGGATATAGTCAAAGCATCCGCCATTGGCAGGTATTTTAATGAGAAGAAATGGAGAAGGAGAGCATTGCAGGTTAAGAAGCTCCTCAACTGCGGAACACAAAAAGATTATATACATATAGACACTTGATTTATAAGCTGTAAATACTTTGTTGCACAATAGCACAACTTGTGCTGCACATGCATTTTTCTTAAAATAAACTTTTCCGTCTGCCTTTGCTGAATCGGTCACTTTTATAAGCAGCATGAACACGTGCATACACCTTGAACTAGTTACTGTTGCTAGTTTCTATTTTCAAAAGCAATAAATCATTTTAACCTTATGACTTACCAGCACCAATCCAAATGTTTTCATTTTTTTCTTTTCCGACAAAGGCCACACATTTTCCACCACCTTGGGACCCTTTTTGCTACAGTAGTACTTTTGAAGGAGAAGAGGGATTGCTGGGAGGAGCGCCCCTTGAAACTTGTACAGTGCGCTATTAAATGGGTCATATGCCTCCAGTTTTTTCACAAGTAGAGCTGACAAGGAAAATATGAGACTGCTTACAACAGCAAGCATCATTCCTCGATATTTTCTCCAGCAGGATTTTCTGCTTATAGGAATGCCCGATATGCTTTTCAGATGGTGTGGGTGAGTCAACAGTGGAAACATTACTGCTGGAACTCCCATTTGAGGAGCCTTCTTCGACGAAACTGGCTTGGCTGTCTACCTCATCGTCATTTCCGTCTTCATCACAAGAACTGTAGTCAGATTCTTCAGAGAATTGATCATGTTGAGGAGGATTGTCAGTCTCTCTCTTTTTATCAGGATCAATGTCAATGGGAAGAATTACTGGAGGAATGTAGGAACGCGGGGTTGGGTTAGGCCTGCCTTCCTCCACATTACGCTCACTTCTCTCATTCTGATCAACTGCTATTATCACTGTCGCCTTACTGGCTTCTACAGTCATTGTACTGTTTGTAATTTTATTGTCAGTTGCTGCTTATGTCAATGGGAAGAATTACTGGAGGAATGTAGGAACGAGGGGTGAGGTTGGACCTGCTTTCCTCCACATTTCGATCACTTTTCTCATTTTGACCAACTGCTATTATCACTGTCGCCTTGCTGGCTTCTACAGTCATTGTAGTGTTTGTAATTTTATTGTCAGTTGCTGCTTGTACAGTCATTTTTGAAACAAACGACAATATATTTATCGAAATGATGTACTCACTAGAAAAACACTCTACGTTGAACTAGTCGATTTCAAATTGGTAATAATTGATATGTTATACTGACCGCTTTCTCTTTTTAAGGAATTTTTTAAAGTTGCTAAAACTTGTTGAGGTAGAGCAGTGCAATGTTGTGGTAGCAGTTGAGTTGAATAGCGGTAGCTATTCAGTGTTCAGGTTGTTGCTTTTTCTCAAATGACTTATGATGACAAAAAAGTTGAACTGATGCCACTTTGTCTCCTCGCTCCAGCCTTATATACAATTCAAACTGCGTCCACATTATTGTTATTATTATTAATATCACTCACTGATACTGTTCTGCTGAACGAGAAGGTGATGTCATTTGAAATGAAAAAGGTGAAAAGACACTATTCTGATACGTATAATTTCATATAGCTGTAGGGTTTTAGTTAGGTAGGTAACATCTTTTGTTTGTACAAGTCATTTATTTGGGATCAGGGTATTCCTTGAATTCAATAAACTTTTCTGCTACAGTAGTTCTGTTTACGGGCAAAGAATTTTGGGTAAAATGTGCCACGTGCATGCACATTACTTAATCACCATGCTGTCAACGTGGTAAATAGACACGCACATATTTACCTAGAAAAATTTCATTAAGCTTTGGGCTTGTTTTTATTAACAGGAAAGCAGTGAACGTAACCGGCAGGGGCAGCTGTAATGATAAGGTAAAGGTACAGCCGCTCTCAGTAGTTTCATAAGTAAAGTGAACCAACTATTTTATTGACAATGTGCTGGTATGTATTTTATTATTTTATACAGTAAACTTGTGGCTGGTGCACGCTGGGGTAGATGGAAATACGCATGTGGGATTAGAAAGATTCAACAGATTGATTCATGGGCAATTGTGCATTGCTTCCAACATACTACTACAGAAAAATCGTCATTATTATATTTAGTAATAAAACAACAGACAACACTCCAGCGCCCAAAATGTAAAAGCTGTAAAATTTTATTATTTGTTATGCGTGCATGTAAACAGAATTAAAAGACATGTGCGTGTATACATGTTCATGGACAAGGCAAATATTTTATATGACTCTCACTGTTAATATTTATCCAAGGAAAATCTTTTTCAACAAGAACTCAAACAGCACTCTTTTATTACACAAAATATTTATATTGCTCATTCTCATTCTGCTAAAACAACAGGACATACTAAGAAATTTATCCAAATATTTTTCAGATCAATCAAACCACGGCATTTTATAAAAATCAACATTAACAATTTTTATCACCTTCCTATTTGGAAAGCAGGGCAAAAATGACTGGTTTTTTGTAAGAATTTTTAATTGCCCAGGTGTGCTATAGCTATAGCAGAACACTTTTCATTGATAAAAACACTTTGTCTTTCTTATGGTTATTACTGCAAACCACACACGAATTTGGAAAATTCTAGGCAATTTTTACGAACAAAGTAATGATACTCAATGATTTTTATGAATTTGCAGGAGATTTTATAAAACAATCAGACCAAGATTAGTTCAATTCTGTATTTATTATGAGACATTCAGACGTTTGAGGATCAATTTGGTAAACAGTGGAGTATTTTATAAGAATCAACATTGACAATTTTTATAATCTTCCTATTTGGAAAGCCGGGCAAAAATGACTGGTTTTTTGTTGTGAGAATTTTTATGATTAATAATTGTCCAGGTGTGCTACAGCAGAACACTTTGTCTTTCTAATGGTTATTACTGCTAACCACACACAAATTTGGAAAATTCTAGGCAATTTTTACGAACAAAGTAATGATACTCAATGATTTTTATGAATTTGCAGGAGATTTTATAAAACAATCAGACCAAGATTAGTTCAAGTCTGTATTTATCATATATGAGACTTTTGAGAGTCAATTTGGTAAACAGTGGAGTAGTGGAAATAAACGGTGTACCATTTAACAGTCTCCCAGCAGAGTAGTTGATTTGTTGATGACAATGCATATCACTCCCTCTGTAGTCTGGTACCGGTCCCTGGTATTTTCGTAAGTAGTTGTGACTCAGAGATGAAAAACTTGGCACTTTGGTAGGAAATTGGAAAGTACTGAAAATATTTATTTTGTGAATGCTTTTGAATGAAAACAAATATCTTGGTAGACTGCTAGAACTTGTACTCGTTATTGAACACAAAAACAGCCCAAGGGATATAATGTTGAATTTTTAACCAGATATTTTCTACTCCTGTTAGGCAATGCAAAAGTAGAATTTAATAAGCTCTCTTAAACTATAAAACTATTTCAAAACAAAAAGGAAAGCGATTTTGCACTTCATTTCTGTAGATTTTTTTTGCTTTTGGGGTTTGCATGACCACCAAAATAAAAAAAATGATGACTTTGACTGCTGCGTACACTATCCCGTCTTATTCATCATCATCATTAACAGACGAGAATAAATTACTGGTTTGCATATGGATGAGGTACCAAAAGAAAACAATATTAACAATACCTATTTATTACGCTCACCCTCACCCACCACTACCACCACAGGACAAATACCTATTTTTACGCACTAGTTACAGACATAAGCATATTAATGATGTTTCTAATTGCCAACAAATACATTTTGTTCGGTTCAAACTCCCAACACCCAAGAATCAACTAACCAGTTAAAATATTGTTGTGACGTTTCAACCTTTTATGTTTATGGAGTTAAACAAACAATAATATATTATTTTAGGAAGAGGCTAAAAACAGAGGAAGTAACTGGATGCAGGTAATGATTGGCTGTTGTGACATTTAACAACTGCATCAGTATCGCTTCAATCCTTTCAAATAGTAAAAGTATTTTTATTCAGTCACACCGCGCAGTAACGTGTTATACGCAAAGCAAAATTAAACTGCTGTCCTAAACCTACTTATAAAAATTTGTACGCTTGCACTGTGTGCAATTTTTGTGTCTAAGCAAACCGTCAACTAATACGATTTTTCCTGTCCAGCATACGTCGTGACAAACAGCCTTCTTGTAAATCGCCATACAAACAATGTTCAATTGAATTATGCAAAAAATATTTAGTAACGAAGAATTGCTAGGCAAACGCATTTTTTGGGCTTTACTTTGAAAAGATGTTGTTTTTCTCTTAGCCCAGTTCTCTTTGTGAATACAATGAATGAAATCAATTAGTTTAGCAACAAGAGAATGTATAACTGAACGCAGCTAGGTATTTTTCTAATAATCATATTCATGACAGCATTGGAATTAACTTGCGCATTACAATTTAAAAAATGTATTTTAAAACCCCGGAAATGCTTTAACAGCTTTTGTTCCAATTTTCTAAAAGATGCGTACTATCTCTCCTCGTATTATATCGTTATTCGTTATAGATGTTTTATCTCTGGGTTCCCCCATTGTTATTGTAATCGGTAATACGATATGCTATTCTTTGCATGTATTAGAAAATAAAGAATCAATGAAATGCATTTAGTAAAATTTTCAGGAATTGCATCTTCCTAACATTGGCTTGTAAAGAAAAATAACTAATTTACACGTAATTAAGAAGTGTTTATGCATGGCTTGTACTATCTCTCCTCGTATTATATCGTTATTCGTTATAGATGTTTTATCTCTGGGTTCCCCCATTGTTATTGTAATCGGTAATACGATATATGCTATTCTTTGCATGCATTAGAAAAAAAGAATCAATGAAATGCATTTAGTAAAATTTTTAAGTAATTACATCCTCCTAACATTGGCTTTTAAAGAAAAATAACTAATTTACACTTAATTAAGAAATATGTATGCATGGCTTTACAAAATTAATTTTACATGTCACTTTTTTAGCTGCTATTTGGAAGAGGAAGAAATTGTCTATCGTTTCACTGTCTTTATTTTTATTGTGGAAATTTTTTTATATCTTTATGCTCTTTTCTAATAAAGCATGTTTTGTACACAGATTAAAAACATTTTTTGTACGGTTTCTAAAGTGGATTTCAGAATGTCGAAATACATATTAATATTAACTTTATTGTATATGGATGTACTTTACACTCACGCTGGGAGATCTTTGCATTTTTGTGATGTGCTACCATTATCAGAAATCAAGTTCAGTTTATGTAGGTATTTGAAGTAATGTTTATTTTAGCGTTTAAAATAACTCTAAAAACAAACCCGCTTCAAGGATGCATTTTTATATGGTGCTATTTTTTGTACGGTTTCTAAAGTGGATTTCAGAATGTCGAAATACATATTAACATTAACTTCATTGTACATGGATGTACTTCACACTCACGCTGGGAGATCTTTGCATTTTGTGATGTGCTACCATTATCAGAAATCAAGTTCAGTTTATGTAGGTATTTGAAGTAATGTTTATTTTAGCGTTTAAAATAACAGCTAAAAACAAACCCGCTTCAAGGATGCATTTTTATATGGTGCTCTCAGTATTTCATTTAATCATTATTTATTCGAATAGTTTGTTAATCTTCAACTCTGCTGATGTTGAAACGTTGTAATTCAGAATTGGCCACATTTCAAANATTATTTATTCGAATAGCTTGTTAATCTTCAACTCTGCTGATGTTGAAACGTTGTAATTCAGAATTGGCCACATTTCAAACGAACAGTTAGAAATGCTTTCATGATTAGATCGTTACAATAGAACAGATTAAGCTAATAGCAATTTGCAGAACAAGAAATACAAAATCATAAACTACAGATAGAATCCTACTTGGAAACAAAGCTATATTCGGTAATTATATCATCGATATGAGTATTTGTAGGAGAATAATAGATCATGCAGTCAACAAAGTCGGGGGGAGAGACGGACGTGACAAATTTTTAGTATTCGCAGACGTGACACCTAAAAATTTATGAAACCATGATAACGCTTAATTGGTACAAAACATGAAAATGAAGCAGCTACATGACAGGAACGTAAACAGGTGCATAGACTTTGGTATGTAATACATGCTTTGTACATGGGTTTCATTTCGTTATCGCAAGTTAATCCTCTTGATAAACAGTTGACGTGTCAACTTGAGCATTTTTATTTTGAAGGTAAATATTATTGTTATTATACAAAATGTCAAGCGCAGCTAGTGATGTAAAATATGCACTAATGTTATGATGTGTTTGTATTGATGAAGCTGCCATGGTACTATTTTTTGTGATTTATTTAGAATCGTATGAATTTGATTTCTTAGTAAAATTACTCAAAATTCAAAATACTCAAAATGCAATCCTGAGAACGCAACGTCAGTAAACAATAAAAACCAAATGATGAAAGTTTAACAATAACTGGAGAATGTGAAATCTCATTCCGAGAAGGGAAAAATTCCATTGCTAGAAAATTTCTTACTGATGATGGATGATGAAAGCCCTCCTAATGTTGTCATGTCAATATTTTCCCATTTCCAAATATTGAAAAATATTGTATAAAATTTAAGAAAATGCTTATTTTCACATTATGAAAACGAAACGTAGTATTATACTTTATTATTTTCTTTTTTTAAATTTTCCACTGATTATTCAACTTTCATTTTTACAAACTGCATAGATTTCTTTGTTGGCATTTTTTAAATATGGCACTTTGAGATGCCTGTATAGTCAACCGATTTCTGTGTGTATTCCCATTATTACATGCATAAACTATTTTGTAGTACAATTTAATTCCGATGGTTACAATTGATAGTAAAAAATTGATTTAGAAATGTAACATAGACCACCAAAATGTACTAAATTAATACAATATAAGCATTGAATTAAATAAATACCTAATTGGAGTTACAATAGGAAAATTAACACCGAAAATTTAAATGTACTAGTATACATTCAACTTGAAATATATTAGTATCAAGTAATAGTAGGAAATAACACAAAAAGTCAGCATCGTCGTTATATGTATAATAAATACCTAATTGGAGTTACAATAGGAAAATTAACACCGAAAATTTAAATGTACTAGTATACATTCAACTTGAAATATATTAGTATCAAGTAATAGTAAGAAATAACACAAAAAGTCAGCATCGTCGTTATATGTATATTTATTTTATAGATATATATATTTCACAATTTTTTTCAAAGATTGTTACTTCTTTTTTTGAATTTGCCAACATGGTGGTGAATGAACATTTCTTGGACAAGTTCTTAAATATAGCAGGTAAAAGATAAGTACACATATAGAATTCATAATACAATCAAGTTAGAGATTTGATTATTAGCTTAACTCTTTTTTGTTCAACACCGAATTCTCATACAGTGTTTTAGCACCTTTTTTCTTTGCTGTGTGTAAAATATCTTTTAAACTGTTTTGCCTAGGGTGTAGCTGGTAGTAATTGATATAAGTAAACAAATATAATAATTGTCTATAGTCATCTTACAAAAGTGTACGTACAATTTAAAAATATATAAATAATACATTGACATTTGGTTGCTTAAATACGATAACAATATACAGATATATAAATACAAACTGATTGTTATCTTTTTTGTTCGTAGCTTGTGTATATTTATCTGCTTGCGAGACGTAAAATAATTAAATACCAATCGTAACTTGGAAATATTGAAAAAAATATTACAGAATCACAAAAACAGAAAACTACTGACTTAAGTTTTTAGAAAAAAAAAACAACAATTAAAACTTTTCCAAAGTTTTAGCTAGTTCGCATCAACATGTTCGCAATAAACATTAATTACCTTTACTAATTTAGGAACCATACCTGATTTATAACTCTGTCTAGAATATAACGATTTTTCATAGCTTGCCCGTATAAAAATCCTACTTTGTCTAATGTGTGATATAATTATTAAGTTGGTTGTAGGATTAGATATTAGATTTACTTAATACACGCACTCATTGTCTCACGAATATTGAATAAACAAACTTTTTTTGTTTTTTATCCGTCAAAAAGAAAACAACAGTTTCTGATTGGAGCACTTGACAACTTATCATCAAACTAGTGCTAATTTTGTATCACTGCGCTATACGCTTAAAATGTGCTATTCTATAGCAAGATGACGATATTGACGATGTTGGCTTGAATTGTAAAAACTTGAATACTTTTCTAATAACAATTATATTTTTAAATCACAGGCAGGGTTCACTGGAGTAATAATGTTTTATGTTACGGTAATGCGAGAGAAAAATGTAGATAAGATAGATAACGAAAAATAGAAAAACACGCCACACGTTTTTTTAACATCGATTAAAACGGAACCTGTCCATTTGAATCAAACCAAAATTATAAAACGAGCAATATTCGTTCTGCAAACCAATAAGAAAAGAGTATTTGAATTGTAACAGCATACAGCTAAGATATCCATATGCTTATACATATAACGCTTTTGGTATTATTTTCATAGCAACCAAACTCTCTTATCCACCATTAAACTGTAAATAGTCTGAATTTGTGTACACAATCACTAACTAGTGATCAGCCTGTAACTGATCTAAACCTTTTTACACAGTGTGCGGATGTAAGAATTATATAGTTAATCTACTTTAAGTAATTGACAGTATTTTGAAAAAGAACGAAAAAGACCATCATGGATTATTCAAAATTTATTGGCATCAATGATTTGGCTTAATTTTTTTCAATGTTCGAAACTTCATTCACCATTAACATTGCCTACACTAATTTGTATCAATTATCTTTTTAGTTTGGTAATACAAAATTATTCTTCAGAAGTATACAAAATCCCATAACTTTTTCAAAATAAATAAAGGTAGACAATTGTAGGGAGTTCTGAAAAACGGTATACTGTTGTCCTTGTGATTGTGCATTATTTCACCTGTCTAACTAACCTACACTGATTTCTTTTTTGTCGCATTTAAAAAAATGAACAACAAGGAACAGCGTGGTTATATTTTTTCGAATATGTAGTAAGTAAAAATTGATCTTGTTTTAAAAACTATCTAATTAATATACTATTGCTTACTACAATATTTTTTGTAAAAAGATTATCTTGAGTTCAATTGCTTAATACAGACAGAGCGTATATGTGGTAGTTTGGTTTGGTATGATCAGTCAAATAGGATTGTGGTTTGTAGTAGTTTTGTAGATGTGGTAGTAATATAGTTATTATTTAATTTAATTATATGTGAAAAGGAGTAAGGTAACAAAGATTTGAGAGAAAAGGAACAACTCCAGAACATTACCTACATACATTTTAAACATCATGTACTACAATAATTAATGTTTTAATTTACAGCACACCACCTCGTCACGACTGCAAAATACAAACATATTAATCGCACCAAGAGAATCCCTAAGTTATAAATTATAGACTCTTTTGTGATTCACCAGCCCCTAATTACGGCATTTTGGGGGTATGAAAAATAAAATATACATATTGGCAAATGTTAGCGAAGTAATTTAAAGTTGATATTTTTATACATTACAAAACAGTCAACATCACAACAATAATTTGCTTCCCAACGACGCGACAACACGTAACGCGGTTTGAAATGATTATTTTTCCCTTTTACACTGAGATCAAAAATAATAAGTAACTGACTTGAAAAATAACTGCCACTATATACATGCATCAAATTATTTTTTTCAAAATTATACTGCTTTTTTTCTTGAATGTGTCACAAAACAATGATTTGACTACTTGCTTGTTCGATGAGTGATGATACACACCTAAATATTATTCATATTCAACAGGTAATTTTTAAAGCAATACGTGTACGTAATAATGGTAACGTTAACGTAGCGTTAATACTACACTGTATTTAACATTTTGTATTGTGCTACTTTGCACAACAAAGACTCTACACTGCGTTTTCGTTTCAATTTACCTTTACGTCTAGCTTTTGCAAGGTACCTATTTAGAAAATCGAATGTATGCCCTATACCAAGTGGTGGGAATGCACAACAAAGACTCTACACTGCGTTTTCGTTTCAATTTACCTTTACGTCTAGCTTTTGCTAGGTACCTATTTAGAAAATCGAATGTATGCCCTATACCAAGTGGTGGGAAACGGCGAAATCCCCGTTAAAATTACCTGACATGGATATGGAAACTATGCAGTTATTTTATTTTTTTCAAACTACATGATAACGGCAGCATGAAGATGGACGTTTTTGTGTTTTACAACTTTGCTTGTTTGTTTGTAATGGACAATTGTGCTCGAAAATTGAATTCGCAAAAACAAAAATGTATGGAATTTTGTTTTGTTTAATTTAAATATCTCCTTTGCAGATATTTAATGCAATTTTCCACTATTTGGTATAAGGGTATAATTCGATTTTCAACGCACCTTGGTTTTTTGGTATACAACACAAGTAAATTTTTTCCAGTCTCTTTGTTTTCTTTTTGACAATATATTTTTACGACGACGATGCTGATTGATGGTGGAGTTTTGATAAAATTGTGATGCGATTTCTTTCTACCTTTTTTATTCAAATATTCAGTATAGTCTAGTCTGTGAGTCTCTCATATTATTTTTTTCTTTCCTAACAATTATACAGTTTTCATTCGTTTTCCCGCAAGTCTTTCTTTCAAAGATTAGAACAAGCAGACTTTTTTGCTTGTTTCTTTGCCACTCAACGCCATAATATATACACCTAGTAAGAGGTTAAATCACAATCAAAGAAAGTAGCTTCTAATATTGACTACCTAAGACGCACCAGTTGGAGTCACTATCTAGAAGTGCTAATCATAATATTATATAGATAGCAACTGATGATGATAAAATTGTAACTGCTGAGTAGTACAAGAAACTTTAATACTTTCCTCAGCTTATTTGCCTTCATTGTTTTAGCTCTTCACTTTCTATCCACTTAAAATTATAAAGCTCCTTCATTGTTGCGAGGTCGGTTAGCTGTCTTTATGATGATGATGATGATCCCCACCCCCTCCCATTATACTGCTTGGATGTGCTTCTCCCAGACTTGGTGCTCCTTGATGAGGTCTGTTAACAAAGAGCATGGATAACGCTTCAAGTGACTCCCGTACCTAAAAATAAAACAAAGAGACGAATGTTCAAGTTTCCAGAAAGGCTCTAATTACATGGTGAAATGGTTCATAAATTTAACGGCACGTTATGATGAAAATCTTATGTTTTTTTACCTTAACAATCTGCTGCAGATTTGAGTTGATATACTGATGAATCTCCTCTCCCGTCGTGGAATGTAATTTGGTTTGCCACGAAAGCAATTCCTGGTAGAATTGTTCACTATACAAAATGTATGACAAAAAATACTCTCATCATTGACTCATCTTACAAAAAAAAGGAAAATAAATTAACAATAGTGCAACAAAGCAAAAAAAATTAAAGCAGTTTTGTTAATACATTTATTTAAGTTTGCAACAAAAATAAAACATAGGGAGGGTATAAATAGATGAATTAATGATTAATAGAATAAAAATATCGAAACTAGGTGCAAAGTAACAAGCTCGCAACCGACAACATAGTGAAACGATTCTGCAGCAGAATGCCTTGCAATTTGCTGAAGTTGCAATCGATCTACTACCCCTTGTGGGGTTATAGAGTGAAGAAGGAGGCTATCAGGAAAATGAACTTGTTCCCACCTGTCGTGTATCACGGGTCTTTCAAGAAGTCTTTGCTGAAGGGATGAGATGCGGGATAGGAGAAGTGCAGCGCTGACAAATAGAATGACTAGAAGGGCCGTGGCCACAAGAAGAAGGGACGGGCCTCTGCCACCCACATTTAAACCTAGATTTCTCACAAGTCGACGGAAATAACTCGAATCTTGTTGTTGTTGCTGCTGTTGTTGAGATTGGCGCTGAGCTGTCCCGTGCAACAGATGAGCATTTGCTAAAGAGAAAGATTTAACAAGTGAATAGGTATAATTTTTTCAACTATGCATTCATTTTCAATAAATACGCTGATAGTGCAGTGGAATAAATTGTCTTACTGGCAGAAGCGCTAGTGGAAGTGCGGTATTGATGAGTTGCGCCACGGTAATTGAGAATGTTAGGTACAGACGAAGGATCATCAGCGGTTAATTTGGCTCCGCCAATCAAAGTAACAGACTTGTCTTCTCCCACAACACCTTGAGCTGCCACCGTTGAAGCAACGGCAGACGCAACCAAATGACTAGGAACCGCAGTTTTGCCATGAACTAGTTTCTCAATCCCAGGCGTATTTTGCGGTGAGGGGCTGTGCGATGATGGCTCCAGTGCCGAATCGTTGCCACTTCCAGAGTCTCCAGAGGATTCATCTGCAACTGGAACATCTGCACTGAAACCGTCCTCTGCTTCTACTTGTGCCTGTGATTTAATATGAACAGGTAAGTATTTACTTAAGCATAATCAATTATAAATGACTTGACCAATTTTCTTTATGCAAAAGCCTTTAATTGCCTTGCAATTTTATGTGTTATATGTAATTTATAATTAAAAAGCTTGACTCACCGCAACTCGTCTTTGAAGTTGACGAATTTCTTCTGCCTCTTGCTCAATGCTATAATTCCACACTTTACACATTAGCTTGAACGTCGTGTCTCTTGATGATGAGCGATGCAAATACATGCTTTTCAGTCCGTGTGCAAACGCCAACAGCGTTAGGGAATATTTTTGCTGTGCGCTCCTTTGTAATTCGCACTACCGTGCAGACAGGAATGAGCACCTATAAGGCAATACAATATACAAAATAATTCGCTTTTGCTCCTGATGAGAACACTCAAACACAGTATGGTGTCGGGCAAAACATTGTCAAATAAAACGATGTTAAATAGTAAAATTTTCTAAAATTGCTGAATGTCAGAAATATGCACTTTTCTTCTAATATTTTTTTAATTATAACAATGTCTACCAAAATAATGAATGTTACTTGAAAACCATCATATATGGCACAAAAAACGTGAATAATCGTCTCAATTTCACACTTTACCTTGGTCACATAGCCAAACACGTTGGAATAGAATGCAAAATAGTTTTCTGTGATGTACAGGAACCCTTGCAGAAGGATATCGCCGACCAGGGCACACGAGTAGTCTGTAAAAATATACAAAAAGTAGATAAATAAGTTTTCTAAATTCAAAGCAAATTTTTGTTTTCTGTAAATATAATTCCTTCCATCATTACGCATCAATCACAACATCATGTATATAAAACGGATGCGGACCGCATCCTTCAAAATAAAAATGGCTCTACAGGGAATGTCATGCACGTATAAGTATTTATATGAATATAAAATGACAACTCCCCATTTCCCCAACATCCACAAAATTCAACGGAAGACTCCAAAAATGTTGCGAAACAAACAGACTCTTACAAGTATTATGAAGTACGCCTATATGTTGTGAAAAAACTCGTCAACAAAATTTTCTAACCAGCCAGCACTGTGCATACGTACGAACATTTATGTACCTAAATTACCTATATGCATATGAATATATGCACGTTCTCAGCACTTTTTATTTTCCATTTTGGCAATTTGCCAAAGTATCCTATTCTATCCAGCCAGATTTGGAGAAAAGCTTCTACTTTTCATGTTACTTTAGTAGTAACGAATCTGTCATTATTGCACTGCACAATACAGCAGTCAGAAGAAAAAGCATATACCTAGGTAATATTCATA
>JAANSP010001992.1:0-13806 GCA_036850745.1 Homidia socia | reverse complement strand
TTTTTTTTTGTGTTCAGATTTATTATTCATACCTTTGTACTCCACTCCATAGATTAGCACTAATATCAGTTAGAACGCTTTTAGTGAAAGTGCATTTTAAAAATGATTGCCTGCTCATTTTCCAGTCTGTTCTGTAACTAAACTAATAACACTTGTTTATACATCTTTGCTTTTTGACCGATTACATATTTTTATCATGATGATTGTTTTGCTATAAAAAAATTGCTGATGTACGTTAAATTCTCAAGTAAAATATTATAACTTGTTTTTGCACTATTTCTTCTCAGGAGAAAAGTAATATATACGTGCACGTAAAGATGGAGTAAGATCATGGTAAAAAAAAGTTGACCAAACACTGCTTTATTAAGTACAGAGGTATGGACTTGACAGTTCCAGTTTTAATCAAAAGATTACGGTGACATGACACGACAAGAAATTATTTCGACCAAAAGGTCAGCTAGAGAAAGATGTGATGTAGATGATAAGACTTTGTGTTTTAGATTAGTTCTGATAACATACTTTTTCATTGACAAGAAGACGTGAAAGTGAATATATACGACCTTGGCTGTCTATTGTTTTATGTCAACTGAATGTTGGACTACTTACCGCATCATTTTATACATAATTTTTTTCCCTTGGCTTATGTTTTTATTTATTTTGGTTGCAACAATGCATGACTGATGGGCATCGATAATCTTTTCAACTTGACAAAAAATCTTACTTAGAATGATGAAAATGCACGAACCAGCACAGGTATGATTTTTTCTTTTACATTTATTAACTAAATTTCCATGATGGGTTGATATTTTGATGTTATTGATAAATAAATATGCACAGTTTTTGTTAGATTTGAGCTTTGTGATTGTTCAAATTTGAAGAGTGCTGCTGCTGCTGATGTATATCGAACATAAACTGAGACACCACTGGCGAGATGATTAGGCTGCTACGTTTATAGTTGATACACATTTCATCTTCTTCAAACATGTGTAACAATGTGGAAAAGATAAAGATTGATACACGTCATGAAGATCTTAGATCATGTTTGATGATGACACAGATATGTCATCTACAAAAGCATCAAGATCAATATCTGCTGCTGCTGCTGATATATATCGAACATAAACTGAGACACCACTGGCGAGATGATTAGGCTGCTGCGTTTGTAGTTGATACACATTTCATCTTCTTCAAACATGTGTAAGAATGTGGAAAAGATAAAGATTGATACACGTCATGAAGATCTTAGATCATGTTTGATGATGACACAGATATGTCATCTACAAAAGCATCAAGATCAATATCTTTCTTTTTCTGCCTTCACTCGAGCAATTATTTTAATGAAAGGAACGGGAATGGAAATAATACCATGGTCAATGCCTCCTTCTCCAGAACAAAAAAATAAACAATATGCAAAGTTTATAAAGTCTAGCGTATTGTTTCTTTTTCGTAATTTTTGATATTTAAAAGAATTTTGTCTTTAAGAGAACAAACTATCTACTTATAAACTTTTAAAATATCAACAAAAGTCATGCAAATCGAAAATTTTAAATTATCTACAGCTTAGTTAAAGCATTTTTCCAAATCAAGTGATAGTAAGAAATCAAAAGCCTGTGAAAGCTTAAAAAACTATATGTTAATCTACCAATTTTCATCATATATTTGATTTATTTTTAGTTGATTTGGCATATTGTTTAAAAAATCTGTATTTTCTACATGAATGAAATGGTTAAAAAATGTGATTATCTCTTCCACCGTTTGAAATAGATTGAAAGATGACTAGTTAAGTATCATGTTTTTTGGAGAGAGTGCTATTCTAGGCAAGTTACAAAATTGCTCAAAATGTGGAAGAGGCGCGACTGGTGCGAGTATTATACAGTACATATTTGATTTAGCAAAAAGGATAGTAGTATGGTACCATGATTTTAAAATCTATAAAACCTTTTCAAATTATAAAGCTTTCATGTACACGTATTACATACGAAATGCTGAAAGGATTACAAGGGGTTACATTAAGATGCTAAAGGAATTAATAAAAGTCACGACAGAAAGATCATATAGATGGGTTACAACATTTGTTCGATCATGGAGCAGAGATCCTTTTCCATTTTTTAACTTTACATTTCACTGCGTTCAAAACAAATCTCTTCTACTCTCCATAATCATCGCCGTTGTTGAAAAATCTCATCTTCCGTGTATAATGCGTCAAAAAATTTATCGAAACCAATATATTTATTAAATTTTTTGATATGTAGAGAAGACAAGTGTTTTCATACCTTTTTACAGATTCCATCATGCTCATGTAAAAATGTTTTACCTTTGTTGTTCATCATAAACTTGTTTTTCCCAAGAGGACTTAGCGTGAAGTCAAAAAAGTGAAGAAATGTAATGGAAAGCATAACATTACATAGCTGAATGGGTTATAATATTATGATGCTGTTGGATCTTGAAAAAGGAAGAAAAACCGCTTATCATTTTATATTTTGTGTATTAATCCAAGAACCTAGCATTCTTATAATTCTACAAGGAATTACAGTATCAATATGTAAAAAGAAGGGTGAATTTTTTAAACTCATCGCTTCTTCCAGACTCGGAGGAGCCGCAGCACGAAAATTCATTCAACGGTCTTCATGAAAGACACTGCTCACAAATTTTTAAAACCATGTTGCGCATAATTTACCATGTATTGATGCACGATTTAACTCACCGGATTAAAAAATTGAAATGAGTAGTAACAAAAAATATATAGATATATATATTTATGAATAAGGTATCTGGAATGTGAAAAATTTGCGCAACAAGCTCTGTATGTATGCTGCTGGATGTGGATTGATTCATTTTTTATTCTTTTAGCTACACAACAGACTCGCCGAAATAAAGTATAAAAAATATACCAATGTGTATCAAATATTATATAGATATATAGACACAAAGACAGCGCGGCGGCTTTCTTTATGCAACCGGAATGTATAGGTCAAAGGGTATAGAGATTCGACCCCCAACTCTAGAGCCACCTGCTGCTTCTCTGAGTCATAAATCCTACATTCTATAATGTGCATATCATCACCACCGCGTGCGTGCTATCCATGTTCATTATTTTTGCAGCTTCTTTTCGAACTGAAGAGAGTGTATACATAATACATATACTGCATACGATGACCATATTATGCTCCATTGTTGTGCTGCCAGTTTGTCTAGCTTCTCATTCTTGAACCAGTCATCCAGCATAGAAGCTTGAATAGTTTTATTCTACCGATTCACATGATATTTAAAAAATGATCGTAAAGATCTGTATAGTATGGATGCATTTTTTGTGTCGGTAATCTTTTGTGTTAAAACGTACTCGTATGCTGTATACTTTGAAGTTATATCCACAACTTTCTTTGCAATCTTTGCTGCAATTCTTTGTTACTTTTTGTTGTTTTACCAAAAAGTAATTTCCTTGCAAAACGTTGCGTTAATTATGTGATTGGGAAGTGCTTACTGAACTGATTTCACTATACCACGTTACCCCTCATTTGAATTTTGATGTATATGTTTGTAAAAATATAACTTTCTTTTGTGAAATTTATTTTTAATTACAACAACACACAAACTGCTAAGGTTTTAAATGATTTCATCTTTCCTTAAAAAATCAGTCTAATCTAATGTAATGTAAGTCATAAATGTGAATCAGGAATACATTTTGTATTCTTTTACCTAATACTAGGTATTCAAGGTATTTATGTATAATGATTGCATAACATTTATCAGTTTTCAGATATGTATCTTTTTGACTCTTTCCCCAATGGTATCGACAAACGAATGCTATTTCTCTTTTACATCTCTACACATAACACAACGCATAACAATCCAATCCTTTCTTTATCTCATTGGTATGCGTGTCAGGTAAATTTTCTGTTTGCTTTCGTTTTTAAAATGCCGCACAAGACCGGTAAACGGTTTTTACATTGTTATTAAAACAGCGAGTATGCTTTTTAGTACTTGTACCCAATCGTAAGGATCATTATTAAGATGTTATAATTATTATGATTATTTCTTTTCATACCACACTTTAAAATCTGCTACTCCTCCGCCTTTCAAGTTCTGTCTACTTTTGTACTTCACTCACTAAAAAATGTTATTGTTTGCATGTCTGCGGATACATTTTACTTTGCCTCCTACAATAGTTTACTTTGGCTCTAATCTAATCGTATGCACACAGTTATAATGAATGATGGGTTTTCAAAGTGAAGCAGATTGATACAAAAGGTAAATAAATAAAGATGAAAAAGCAAGTGGCAATGACTGACAGCCGACCAAGGATCAAAGGAAAGAAAGTAAAAAAGACGCGTTGATTCTGTTAGAAGAATGTCAAATTAATGTTCACGTGAGAGCAGAGAAGACGAAATAAAAATCTTTACTCTTTCCTTCATTTCAATAATGCGTTGCATGCATGTATGCGCTACTACTTATCATAAGCCATACAAAAATAATCTACACACGCATTTACAGAACAAAATGCGTAAGTATTTACTCTTGTATTAAAAATTTCTTGTTAACAATGTGTTCTACATTACAATACATCGATCTGGAACTGCAAATGATAACTACTTTCTCCTACAAATTTTATATAGTATTATGCCCCTCTGCAGTTTTAGTTTTTACTAGTTTGAAAAACGAATGTAATTTTAGTAGCGGAGGGACAAATTTTCATAGGTAATTATTTTCATGAAATAATGGTTTATTATGCCCTCTGCAGTTTTAGTTTTTACTAGTTTGAAAAACGAATGTAATTTTAGTAGCGGAGGGACAAATTTTCATAGGTAATTATTTTCATAAAATAATGGTTTTTAAAGTATAAACACAATAAAAATTATACATCATTTATAAGAGAAATTATTACCATATACCATTTTTGTAAAATTGAAAATAATATAGTTCACAACAATTATAGGATAGTGATAATATAATGCTTGTCAAATAGACAGATCCATGTCAAGAAAACGTAGAAAAAAATCATCAAAAAGTCAAAATAAAAGAAGCTCGGCAGCCTTTGATATCATCATCTTGATGTCAGTTATATACTCATATCTTCTATGAAATCTCATTGTACCGACTTTGAAGAGGAGTAAATACGTCTTGAACGAGTAGAAACTTATTGTTAACAAAGGAATTTCAAAATCTACAATTACATAAGTGCAACTACGNATATACTCATATCTTCTATGAAATCTCATTGTACCGACTTTGAAGAGGAGTAAATACGTCTTGAACGAGTAGAAACTTATTGTTAACAAAGGAATTTCAAAATCTACAATTACATAAGTGCAACTACGCATTTATGGTACTTGAATTCTTTCAGTACATGCATGTTTTTACAAAGTGTTCGTCTAGCACATATTATTTTGTTCCAATAATGAATGTTGAGTTTTACTGTTTTACCTTGAGCAGAAGGATATCTTTATTTACAAGATAAAAACTCTAATGATAAACTGTAAACAGTTTAATGTAAATTGATTTTATTTTGTTTTATTTTTTCAAAAGTACGTTAGGAAATCTAATATACCCGCTTGAGTTTTATCTGCTAGCATAAACTATATTGTAACAATAATGCAATTAAAATAAGTACTTTATTTCGCAGGAAATCCCAGGCCCTCCAATCAAAAGTATCAACTAGGCATGTTTATAGAGTATAGGTACCTACAATGCTACAATATGATAACGTTGTTGTTAACAAAATATAATAAATTGGTAGCTTCCAACTTGCTACGTTTCATTTCTATACGATAAACAAACAACAAAGTACTGGAAATGTTTTGAGTGAACACACAAATCTCTATGAAAAAAATATTTCTCAAAATTCCGTCACATATTGATTATTTCATTCAGCTTTGTGCACACCCTTGCAAAATAAAATGCTTTCAACTCAAATTATGATGGATTAGAAATTTTCTCGTTCATCATCACTTTCAAGTCTTTTGAAAGAACACCATTTCTTATTATTTCGACAGATTCTGGTATTCTCGTCCTCATCCCATTTGCCTTTTACAATGTTCAAAAACATTGCATGCTTACATAACAATATGTTTGCAATTGAAAAGAGCAAACTTTTATAATTCACTCACACTGCTGAAATGCTGAATTCCAGTGTTTGTGCACGATTGCCGTTGCTGATTGCATTATTATACCATATATAAACCTATGACCGACTCAGGTACCTAGTACATTGAGCAAACTTTTATAATTCACTCACACTGCTGAAATACTGAATTCCAGTGTTTGTGCACGATTGCCGTTGCTGATTGCATTATTACACCATATAACCTATGACCGACTCAGGTACCTAGTACTAGTACATACATCGGTACATGCATATTATTATATTATCGTGTGGATCTTGGTGTCAAATATGTTTGTACTTGAATGATGGAAAATCTATTGTACTTCATGTCACATGGGGTAATCTAATGCAATATTATGGTGACTTGTGTGCAGCCAACCCTTTCTTTCATTTTTTCGGTCTACTTCATAATAATATCATTCGCACAAAAGCATTAAACCGACTGCATAAAACTTGGTGGAATATCGGGCTCTTTTTATTATTTCATGTTTTCATTCCAGTATGTCACTGTCACTTTCATATCAATCCGAAATCTAAAATATTCAAGCATATTCAAACGTACCCCATTCCATCTCACCTCTTGTCGTTGAGCAGTTGATTATTGCATTAATGATAAAATAAATGATCAATTGTAAAAAAGAGCTTTATTTACAAGCGATGAAAAAATCTGTATGCTTTATATAAAAAGGCAAGCATAAAAAGAAAACGAAACAATTCGAGAAATTCCAAATATTTTTTTGTATCTTGAAAACAATCATTGTCAAATTTTGTTGGTCGACTTATTGAAATCACTGCACTGCACTCAGAAATTCTTCTAAAATGTCATAGTTGTATATATACATTTTCCAGTTCCTATATCCACTCNACAATCATTGTCAAATTTTGTTGGTCGACTTATTGAAATCACTGCACTGCACTCAGAAATTCTTCTAAAATGTCATAGTTGTATATATACATTTTCCAGTTCCTATATCCACTCTAACTAACCACCTGTAAGCCTTTCTTACAAAAGGATTGTTGTCACATGCAAGATTGATCTACCTCTTTATCTCTTTTTGTTACATGTATACTTTCTGTTGCTTGTATGTTTCATTTATTACGTGAAGATAAAAATATTTGTGGATTATGCTTTTTTAATATTGTGCTTTTTTATGTACCGATAGCAGTAACCAAACGTAGATAAATAACAGCTCTACGTGTGTTTGTTTGTTTTTGGAAACATTCTAGGTTTATTCCAATAATTACATGGATTTTTGTCAAAATTCTCTCCTTTATTCAGAATCTTTGTTCAGGCTAAGCTTTTTTCTACAAAACAAGCTGGTAATAAAATACTGATATATAGTAATGCATTATTCCCCCAGAGTTATGTTATGACGTACTATTAGGTACTTTTATGCATACATAATGAAAGCAAACGCATTTAATTCTCTTTAAAGAAATGCATAGTAATAATAAATTGCATTTTTTTATTAGATGTGAATATTGATTACGGACAGTAGTAGGCTTTATAATTTTTTGTATGAATTTTGAGAATTTTGTGTTTTGCATCTTACTGCCTTGTTGTAATGCATTATATTCCCTCAGAGTTATCTTATGACGTACTATTAGGTACTTATATGCATACATAAGGAAATTTACCAAACACATTTAATTCTCCTTAAAGAAAAGCATAGTAATAATAAATTGCATTTTTTATTAGATGTGAATATTGAGTACGGACAGTAGTAGGCTTTATAATTTTTTTTGTATGAATTTTGAGAATTTTGTGTTTTGCATCTTACTGCCTTGTAGCTTTCTTTGGTAGGAAAAAACTTGAAAATTTTTCTGTTGGATCTAAAAGTAGCCTTTTTTTTGTATGAATTTTGAGAATTTTGTGTTTTGCATCTTACTGCCTTGTAGCTTTCTTTGGTAGGAAAAAACTTGAAAATTTTTCTGTTGGATCTAAAAGTAGCCGTGATGCTTTGTGATAATTAGGAATCGCAGAAAACAGAGTCGTACTGTACTCCTTGGCAATTTTTTGCGTGTGCTGTGTTCTAATTTTTGTAGGTGTCATCGGGGGAGGAGTGCGCCCTGCATTTAGTAGCCTTTCAATATGATCCAACTGTCCGTCTTCCTTTCTTAAAAGTTCTAAAAGGCCCGACGAAGTTTCAGGCTCTGGGTAATAATGAGGATCGTTGCAATGTTTACCGGCATCGTAATATGAGAAATCTTCGTCACAACTTTCGTCGTCGTTATCATCAGTAAGCTCTGGTTCCATTTCAGCCAAATCCTTCACTCCGTCCCGTTCAAAACTCATATTTGCCATTTTTCTCCTTCTTTTGCGTTTACTCATGTTATTTTTATGTTCGTGACAGTATTGACTCACACGAACTCCCCATAAATGCATACGCTCCGATCTTGTTAAATGTCCAGAATTTCCTGGAATTGACGAGCAAATTAAAATCCCGTAGTAGCCTTCATTCGGTAAATAGCCGTCGCCAAAAATGTGACTAATTCTACAAATTGTACTGCCCAATTTCGTATCCCTAACTTTGGTCCAGTCATTTTCAAACTCTTCAATGAAAAGGGTGTTGAGTTTTCTGCAGTTTTGAATGATAGATTGAATTACACAACTATTCACCCCAAGGCCATTTCCTAAACGTTTTCGTTTCTCTAAATATTCTGCCGACAGTTCCGATGGGTCATTACCCTCCGAAAACGGGGGACTGTGGTATCCGGTTAGCTGCAGTTCTAAAAGTTCAAGATTTTTAAGTTTTGCAACTCCCTTACACAACTCGTCAGTGCCCAGTACTAGTCCCTGTATATGTAACTGCTTCAAAGTGGTGGGTAATTTCGTAAAGTTTTCCATTTCCGGTGTGCTGGACGTTTCAGTGTCAAGAAAAGGGAATCCTGTGTTCTCATTCGGATAGCAGTATATCACTTCTTGCGTTGTGTTTTCAAAGCTGGACAGAAATAGGGTTTCTAAAAGGAGACACCCTTCAAATGCTCCAGCATCCAAAACAGGCGTCTTGGTCCTCTTTGGAGAAATATTGTGCAAACGAACAACCCGCAACGTGGAAAAATTATTAGAAATTATTTTTGTAAAGTAGAACCATCTACGACCCTTGTTTAAAATATCAAGGTGTGTTAAACACTTTTGCCCGGGTAAAATGGAGTCTAAAACTTTAAATACGGGTTCCATTGTTTCCACTTGTAGCTTTTGTAACTGAATGCTCCGAAGAACCTTTTTGGGAACCTCTATTTTGAAGCGGTGGTAGTTTACATCGCCTTCCAAAAAGTGAAACCTTTCGTAGCGATGATGAAAGCTGATGCTAAAGTCATTCACCTTTTTGTGTACCGCAAGAAATCTAAATATTTGGGCAATAGCTTGATGTAAAACTGAGCATTCTTCAACACTACAAAAGAATATGCGGAGGGTTTTCAAATTCGGGGCAATGAGACGTCTCATGAGAATTTCATAAGTGAGCCACAATGAAGGAACAATATTGGGCTCTCCAACGTACTCGCTACTGGAGCCAGGACACCCTTTCAAAAAAAATAAAAAACGCTTGAACTGAAATATCTTTGTAAAAGTTAAAACAAAACAAAAATCCATTACCATTATATACTCACCTATGTCAAGTGTATGCAAATTATTCATGCTCATGGGAATGGTGTTAGCGTACAAGTGACTTCGGTCAGTAAACCTTATAGTACGTAAATTAATGCATCTGCTCACAATCTTCGTATATGCTGACATGCTAATTTGGCCAGCAAAGGTAACTGACGTGGTCAGTTTGGGTCGCTTTAAGAGATAGTCCAAGAATTTGGAGTTGCTAATGCTCCAAAGGCGAATCGATGAAGCTCCAGATGGGGGTAGCGACAACTCTTGCATGGCATCTATGCACCGCTGGTCCAAGTTTACGTGAATTCCAACATGTTTGTCTATAGACTCCTTGAATACGTTGCATGTTAAGCGGACACTTTTCTTATCTTCAGTTTCGAGCAGCTTAAAGATTGGCGAGAGCATCTGCAAATTATCAGAAAAAGGGCTTTATCAGTGTTGTTGCTCAAACGTGTGTACATACTACAGTAAATATTGAAATTAGGTATACTATAAATTGAAATTGATTTTTCATACCTCTGGATTCAACCTTGAAATTGCACAATGCTTTTCATAATTGTCGTAGGCTAACTTTTCATAAATCCGCATGAGTGTCGACATTGTCGAATCCAAATCAACGTTTTCTGACGTGTTCAGAAAATTCCTAATGGCCAAGCTCGTGACAGACGTCATTATGGGTATGGGTAATAGGTTTACTGATGTGCGCTAATGAAACAAATTGATGCATATAATTAAGGGTAAAATTTATCATCTACTTAAAACATAAGGTTCCAATAAGCAGCTACTCTAATGGATGTAAATTATAATTTGTTAGCTACTCTAGTTAGGTACATCGATTTTGTACGGAAAAACAACCAAACCACCAAGACAAATTTACGAATGACAAATATAAAATAGCTATAGCTACTTTAATATCAAACTCGTGTCAAAAAATTTTATGTCCAAAATGATCAAACATATCTTTGTCAGAATCAATCAATCTGAATGCCTTATCTTTTTTATTCCAATCCAAGCATTGCGCTCTAAATTGTTACTTAATCGATTAGAAACGAATTCGTATGAAATTAGAATGACCAATTTTGTTCAATTTTAAAAATTGGATTTACTTACAGACCTACAGTAAATAACAGGGCACATACAAACAGCATATTATGTACATATATACAGTTGCATCATTCCCACTTCCCAGAAATTATACAATATATTTTTTGCTTAATTTGAAATATACCGTTAACTGTATTGTTACCGTACCTTACCCATCGTCATCTATCTATGTGACGTAAGCCAAAAAAATTGGGCAAATGTTATTTAGCTTGCTAAATACAACATTTTCCGTAAAACATATCACTGTCACAAAAATGGATGCTGTCATTGCTGTCGTGTTTTGCGGTATAAGTTTAAGAAATGAGAAGAGGGCATCAGTTGATCATTGTCGAAAGTCGTGTCGTGAGGTCTAAATTGCTGGAAGCTCCCAAAATCCCAATTTAAAGGGTATCATCAAGTAATAAATAAGTGTAAATTAAATTGTAAAACTTTTACATGCAAACAAAAAGGCATGTGCCCAGCTTCTGCTACAAAAAAGTTTTGTGGACGTAAATAGTGAATGCGTTGTGTCCCAAAATGGTATACATTACATTGTTAAATGATGAAAATCTCACATTGCTACATCTTTCTATATAACCTAACCAAACGCATGTATGACAGCAGATGAGGAAAGAAAAGAAAGAAAAATACTACTCCTCGTGGGGCACGGTTGAAGTGTGTGCGGTTTTATTGCTTGTTGGTTAATCGGCTCAAAACATCGTAAAGGTTTTGAATGAAAGCTGACACAACGGGTAATAAAATCATAAAATTTAGATTTAATGCACCTAAAATGAAAAAAAGCCAGGGAAGCATTTTAAAATTGAACATGTCAACAATAAACTGCTAACTGAAAACGGAAATAGGTATGTACATCTATATAAATATATATGTGTAAATATATATGTGCGCATAATATATTTACACTTCTTGCAAGTTGAAAAAGGTTATCTCAGAGAGTTTATATATGATTTGTTGCAAGTTTTAAAGTTGCTTTGTCACAGAATAATGATACAATACAACAACACTGAACATGACGCAAGTGTAAATGTGATATACAATCGGACAGTTTGTCATTCTGCTTTATTACTTCATTTGCACAGACAATAAAAACGGTAGCGGTATACATGGGATCACTTATTCCATCCCACCCATAAAAAGAATGTGTTTTGGATAGATCACTGAGATGTGAATTTCTTTCTTTCGCCATTGGTCATTGATCCGATCTTTTTTAAATCATTTAAAGTAAACACACAGTAGTAGTAGGATTCTTTTTCTCTGCACGATTTAAAATTTTATGATGGACCATGGATTGTTGTCATCCTTCAGGACCACCTTATATTAACTCGTGTGTGCCGCATGCCCTGTGTATTAAAATCGTCCTTACAAGCTTTATGGTTGTATTTCAAAGAGACCTAATGTGTACTTTGATGAACTTTTGTGTTGTAGGCATTTCATTCATGAGAGCACCACCCGAAATCATTCTGTTCATAATAAAGTTGTAGCAATAGTGAGAAGATTTTCATTTTTATTTCAACTCGGCAATTCTCCGGTTGTCAGTTTTATTGATAAAATCTGTATTTTTCGGTTATAATGTTTGACATGTGCCCAACGTCGTCACCAGATAACTCAATAGCATCACTGAAAGCTTCATTGGTGGCATATCATTCGATCAAAAAATAGTAAGTTAGCTCCACGCCCCGGAGTCGGAGTATAGATATGTTTTTGAACGTGTGCGTGTGTGCGATCGCAATTTTTAATTTACAGACAAATATTTTTAAATGAATATCAAAATTTTAATGCTAGAAACGTTTCATTTTTATTAAACGAACAACGCCCCCTTTTCGCATCATGTCTTTGAACGTGTGCGTGTGTGCGATGGCAATTTTTAATTTACAGACAAATATTTTTTAATGAATATCAAAATTTTAAATGCTAGAAACGTTTCATTTTTATTAAACGAACAACGCCCCCTTTTCGCCTCATTTTTTACTTTCAAGGCACCTTATTGTAAAATTAAATTATCCTACATACCTACATAAATAAATTTCATTCACTAACTCAGCAGACACAAATTCAAAGTTTAAAATTGGCATGGGTATGTCTAGTTCACACGCAATAAAAACTTTAGATTATAAATACACATTGTTGAGTTGGGCTCATATCTTCATTGTCCGCTTGCAGCAATATTCATTGTGCTTTCCTTTTACAGCGCATTTTTATTCCATTGACGACTCGTTTCAAAATTTAGCTTTTGCATGAAAAACGGTTCAAGAAACATCGTTACTTGTACAATCTCATAGCAAAGAGCAGCATGTCCCAAACACACAGTCGTGCAAACAATTCACTATACATTTTGTTGTCTGTCTGAATGGTTGTTGGAACACAAAAATAATAAAAAAACGAAAATTAAACGGTTTAAGAAACATCGTTACTTGTACAATCTCATAGCAAAGAGCAGCATGTCCCAAACACACAGTCGTACAAACAATTCACTATACACTTTGTTGTCTGTCTGAATGGTTGTTGGAACACAAAAATAATAAAAAACCCGAAAATGATTATCATTATGTTTAGTATTATGGTTTCCTTTGTTTCGAAGTGTGTTTTTTCCCTTTTTAAACACGCCAAAATGTTCACACAATATTCCCTGGAGAGACAGCAAACTTTAAAATAAAAAATGTTGATAATACATACATTTAACAGAACTGGGCGGTAACAATGTCGATAGTTTTGCAACAGAAAAGGGTTTGACTTTTTGTATAAAGGGTCTTTCACTTGATTCTTCGCAGTTCCAACAGAAAAAATGCCCTTTTTTATGACGAATAGCTATGTTCCCGTTGTGCATGTACCCATTTGTCGTTAGTAATACAAAACAGTTTTATGAAATTGTAAATTCTTTTTTCAATATATTTTTTGTACACATAAATAGATTGAATAAAATTTATCGTAAACAGTACAAAACGAAAGGATTTCATCGTCAGATATACTTTCGAGTTTTGAGGAAATCGTAAGGGTTTAA
>JAANSP010001991.1:0-13807 GCA_036850745.1 Homidia socia | reverse complement strand
AGTAGTACTACTGGAAGTACTTTTAGACAAAAAAGTGGGCGTCAACCCACTAAATAATCAGCGTCGTTCTACGCTGCCTGCTTTAGCGTACGCCCCCACGAGGGGGTGGAACTGAACGCAGCGTACCACTGCATAATGTAGTATGCTAAAGCATATATGTACATCTATAGCTTATGTATTAGATGCAATGCATATTAATATTGTCGGAAAATGCAATTTACGTTGAATAGAAAAACCGTAATGCTTAATTTAAAAAGTCAAATATGTATGTGAACTGACCAATTAATTTTATACATATTGTAGTGGGTGGAAATAAGTAAATTCATAATAATATTGTCGGAAAATGAAATTTACGTCGAATACAAAAATCGTAATGCTTAATTTAAAAAATCAAAGATGCATATAAACTGACCAATTATTTCTATACATATTGTAGTGGGTGGAAATAAGTAAAACGACAAAGTGGTATAAGGGAATTTAATGAGATTATTTATTCAAAACTCAGTAAAATGTGTAGGAATACATTATGACAATCAAATAATAAATAAAGTACATTAAAGTAGATATGGAGTCGGTGGCATCTAGAAAAAGAGGGACGAAATGCATGCAGAAGAAACACAAAGTGAAAAATAGAGAAAAACTGAGTAGAAAAACCACAAAAAAGTAAAGCATGATTAAAGACATTGAACAATGTGTGACAGAGAGCTACAGTCACAGACGGTCCGAGATGAGTTGAGACTCCGACGAATCCCGACCTCTCCGATTTCGCACTTGCTCCTAGCAGTCTTAACTGCTGCAAAGTACCAGTCGATTTTGTCCAGCACTGGAAAGGCAAAGTCCTTTTCCCGAGCCAGAAGTTTTAGCCGTTCTCAGATCGTCAGTGATTGTCGGTTCAATGTTAAGAAAGAGTTGACGATGCTTGCGTAAAATATCCGCCTGAAGAAGGAGGAAACCCCGCTCGTCCAAGTCCGCGTCATTGACCTCGTGGGGCTGGAAGCAGTAAAATACAGGAAATAATTAAATTAAGAAGGAACAATCTGACAAAAACACAGATGTACTAACTATTAGTTAAAGTCAACTTGACTAACCTTCGTAGATAAAGGGGTAGTCGCCATTGTCGATAGAAGAAGGTAAAATGCAGGAATGGGTTGTGCTTTCTCGTGTCATAAAATGAGTGTTACGACTTCGCTGATACCTTCCTCGTCAAGAGTGGGTGCGGCAAGTTCCTTTTCAATTTGATGCGCTTCCTTCTTAAGGTTTGAAAAGAGTAGGGAAAATTCTCCAATGCAACGAAGCAAGTCTGCACGGGTACGGATGAACTGAATGTCGGCGTCGTCACTTAACTTGATGAGAGTGGCGTCCTGACCTTCGTCTGTTAATGAAGCAACCTTGCGTTGGCGTTTCTCGGCAACGTCGTGACCAAGTCTTCTTAACTGATTACTGGCAGTAGTTAAAATGCTGAGAGTTTGATTGATGGCGGTAATGTTAAACTTAACCAAGTCAAGTTCTACTTTACGAGAAATGCTCATGATGCACGGGAGTTGAACAAATAAGTAAACCACTCACACTCAAAGCTGATCCTAGTGCTTCAAACGTTTATTTATACGAGAAAAAAATGCACTCAACCTACGTTCATTACGACTAACATTGCTGGAAAAGCTATTTACAATTGATTGAAATGAATAATTGTTAAACATTTTATACGCAAAGAAAATACAGTATAGTCCACAGCTATCTGCATTAGGGTCTTGTATTGATTTACGATTACATCGAACTAAAACAGGAAGAATAGGTAATTTAATATCGTAATACGATAGTGGTTTTGCAAACGAGTCAAAAACGAACAAGTAGAGGCAATTTAGAAAACGCTTAAAATATAAACAGACCCAGTGATGAACGCCCCCGCTACTCTTATTTCCAGTATTACAAACAATAATTGTAATGGGTTTTGAAAAATTAACTAAATGAAATTGATCTTTAGCAATGACAAAAATATTTACTCTAGGATTATTTTTATTAGGGACAATGCGAGTTAACTGATAAAGTACTTCGGTGTCATCCATTATGCAGCTGTAAGTTCTGAGTACACCTGGCGATTCTTATCGATACTGACCAGGCCTTGAAATTGACCAAAGACGAGTACATGAATGCCAGTTGTGAGAGCCTCCTTAAATCGTAGTTCAAGCTTCACCATTCCAGTCCTTTCAGGGGTGAGTCGATTTCCAGAATTTCCGTCAAGAAGGTTGAAGGCGAGGAAAAAGTTACCGTTTTGATAGTCTTCCCGCGAGATGTCGTTCCCAGCTTCAACGTCATTCAAAATTGAAAAGAGGGTGTGATAGGCTAGGCCGTACTTTCCTGCAGCAAGGTCCATGTCTAAACTGCGAAACACTGCCAACTCATTATCTACGGAAACTTGAGCACCGCTTATTCCAAATGGCTTAAAAGAATACGCCTGCTTGTGAAACGTTCCACTAAAGGCAAGGCTGTCCACAAAAGCGACAAGAACAACCTCAGGAAGGAGTCCCGTGAAAATGGCCTCCTGAGTGAACGTAAGTGACCCTGTGGGAATGGCGTAAGGTTTCACTTCAGCGAACCGAAGAGGGTAAAGTGCTCTTTGTCCTGCGTTTAGCTTTTGCTGAATGCTGTTGATAATGTTATGTTGAGCAACAACTTTGAATGCGTAAAATGCACACTCTTCAAAAACCGTTTGGTAGGGAAAAGGCGATGTAGTAGCTGGTAGAGCATTACCCTCCAAGTAAAATTGTTCAGGGTTACGTCGAAAACGTAGGCGTACGTCAATGTTGGGAATGAGTAACCGATTCTGCTGAAACATGCCGTCAACGGGGCGGGCAATTAAATCAACCGCCTGAGAAAGAGCAACGTATTTTGCTCGCTGTGTAAAACCTTCGTTGAGAGAGGAGAAGTCATCTGGCTTTGTGTCCTTGTAGAAAAGTTGTTGTGTGAGATAATTGTTCTTACACGCGGATCCATGAGCAAGGTTGATGGTAAAATACGCCTGATATGCGTACAATGATGACGAACGGGACACTTGAACACCACCCAGATAAAGTTCAAAACTGTCAAAAAGTGAATGAAATGCAAGATTGGCGGGAGCAACAATGTCAGTGGTAGTTAAGTTGCTTCCGTCATGCTTCAAAATTTTCAACCGGATGTACACAAAAGATTTGCTTAGGTCAATGAAATGAAGGGGGTCACCAGGAACGTTAAAATCAAGGGGTGCCGCCTTCTCTTTGATTGAATATGTCGAGTAGACTGGCTGGTAGTGTTTTGCTTGGATTGTTATGTCGGTAGGCGGTAATACGAACAGGTCAAGATTAGAGTTAAAGCGAGGGGACGAACCCTGCATCACTGCTGCCTGGTTATCCATTCTTCAGTTATTTTTTAGTACGTCGTCGCTTGTTTGCAGTTGATTTTCGTTTTGTAGCACTGCCTTTTCGAACTTTTTTGTTGGCTGTGGCTGTTTTTCTTTTTCTACCACCTTTCAATGCCTTTCGCGTACTGGTCGTTGTCTTCTTTTGCTTTCCACCTTTAAGTGGACTTTTTTGGTTACGTTTTATGGGTGTAGCTCTCCGTCGTTTTGTCGTTTGTTTGCTGCTGCTGTTGAGTGAAAAAAGATATGAATCTGATTGAGGGGCGAGACCTGAACTTGCACTGGGAACGCCACTACCGATAACTCGTTCACCTTTGTCATCAGTGCGTGGTTCCAAGTAACAGTCAGTCTCGTTGCAGGTCACCTCCCTCATAATTGCGGACGAAAAATAAGTTTCGCTGTCGTAGGACAGTCAGATGGAGCTAGTGTCTCACCAAACTCGTCGAGTATACTGAGTTGAATGGAATCAAAGTTACAGCGAGCTAAGGGGTAGGTAGACAGGCGTTTTTATAACCTCTGCAGTTTCCACCCCAAAAACGTTTTTTGTACGATCGAGCACAGCGAGGATAGGCAAAGCTCTTCCCGCATAGTACTGAAGTTCAATTAATGATGACGTCACAAGTAATTTATTTGCAAGTTTCGGTCTTTTTGGCGGTGGCGGTTGATCGCCTGGATTGATTATGGACAATGGAATAGAAAACGTATTTTCTTTATCCGTAATGGTAAAATTGGTTGGAAATTGGAAATATTCATTTATCTTTTCACCCAGGTTGATCTGAACGTTTTCTGTAAGAATGTTGAATTTCAGTGTGGGACTTGAAAAATCAGTTTTATCATCAATCCAAGCTTTAATTTTCAGAGATGACATTTTGCTAAGTTGTTCAGTAATTGATGCAATGACATCATCAGCATACTTGTTAAATGGAATATTATCGAGATAGATGTAGGCTGGAGTCATTGGCCGACGCGTGTCTGCATGAAGTGTAGTAACGGTAACCAGGCACGAAGTAGGAGTAGGCGGAGGAGGTGGTGGTCTAATAACACTTTTGGGAATGTCCACTGTTGTTTCGTGCTCCGTGAACATAAAGTTCTGATGGTAAGCCGAAATACGTATTCAGTTTTTCGCCGAGATTAAGACGAAATGGCGAACTAATGAGTTTTATAGTCATGCGTGGGCGTTCAAAATCTGTGTAAGTATCAATAGTCCATTCCATTTCAAATGAGGTTCGGTTCTTGAAGTACTGGCTAACAAAGTCAACTACTGAGCGAGCATAATCTTGGTAAGGAACGTTGGCAATATAAAAAAGAGCAGGAGCTTTCCACTTTCCAGAGAGCTCATTCTTTGGTGAAATCATTACTAGTGACTCATTTGGAGCAGGAGGGCGGTGTGGTGGGTGAACGCTAGTCTCAGAAATAGATACGACCGTTTCCATGTTTTTGAACCGAAAGTCTGGAGGCAATGAAAAAAATGAATTGATTTTAGCGTCCCAGTATACTTCCACATTTGGAGTTAGAATGGTGAAATGTAGTTTAGGATCGTAGTAGTCAGTGACATCATCAATAGTCCCCTCAACGTTTAGTCTCGAGAGATTCGTTGCGTTGACAATGTACTCCAGCACAGCCTTCCCGTACTGCTCAAATGGTATGTTACGAATCAGGAAATATCCACTTGAAATGGGATCGCCAGTAGTTGGATCTAGATGAATAACTGTAACTTTGTAGTCAGTGTGGCTATCGGAAAGATTTTGAATAGGGGGAGTAGTTTCTGGTACGAGTAGAGATGGATTTAACATGCTAGTAGGGGAGACAGTATCGTCGGCTGTTCTTTCTACTGGAGTAGCTGGTTGCTCTACTTGTAAAACTGAGGGCGTTGTCGCTTCAGAAAGAGAGGTTGAACGAGGCCCCGCCTTTGCAAAGTTGCTTGGCTTGAATGAAACCAGGTCGAAGTCATCATCTTCTCTGGTGACAGTAGGAGGAATCTTGACTACCTCCTTCCCACTTTTAAATATCCGAGTGGGCGCAAAATTAAAATAAGAGTTGAGTGCGGTGCCCAAATTAATAGTGGTATTAGGAGACCCAATTTCGAAATTAAGTGTTTCCCACGAGTCGTCTGTTGAAATAACAAAATCCAGATCGCTGACTGCAAGAAATTGCATAAGTAGATACGGACAAATTCCAGAGAGTGGGGCAGATCCCCGTTGAAAATTCTCAAGCGGTAAAACATACTCCTCCATCGTTCCACCGGCATTTGGTTTCGTAATTATAGCCAGGTTGTCATCGTCCACTTCTCGGAAAAATAAATCTTGTGCCATATGCAGTTGTGGAACAACAAAGGAATGACTTCCAGTTTGAAATGTGAAGTTTTCAGCCAATCCAAAGTAGGTGTTCAGTTCTGGGCCAAAGTATACGCGAGTTAACTCATCAGTAATGTTGACTGTCGCAACGTTAGGAAAAACATAAAAAGTAACGCCAAAGCCTGAAGTCTGTAATGCCTCTGTAATCTGTGTAGCTCGCTCTTGAGCTAGCATGTTAACGGGCATGCTACCAACGCTGACATCATGCTCTTTTATTGAGGAAACTGATATCGTGTAAATATAGCCCACCGCGATAGCATTAAACTTTCCTTTGTCCGGAGGAGAAGTAGCTGTATGTACACCAGGCGAAAATTCGTAAAATTCAAAGCCTAAAATACTTGCTAGATCCGGAGGTAGGCGTAGACGCGACGAGGAGTTTTTATCCTTAAAATTGATGACTACACGAGGTGCATGACGAGCATCTTTAATGCTGGCAAGAACGATGCGATCAGTAAGCAGTGTATTAATCTCACTGAGTAAGTTCTGCACTGTTCCTTGCTTGCTGACATTTACGCTACGAGTCTGACTCACATATACCTTTATATTGACCGCTGGCTGGTCGCTCAACAAAGGTTGATCAGATTGTTCATCAGGTACAGCTGGGGTAGGAGGAGATGGGGCCGGAACAGCTTCAGTATAATAAATTTCTGACAAAGCTACTTCCCATAGATCTGCTGTCCAAGGAAACATTTTTCCAGAGGGCGTTGGTAAAAAGAGTAGATGTATTCTGCGGGAACTGTTTTGAACAGGCAGAGGAGAGGAGTGTCACGGTAAATGTTCTTTCGTCGCCCATTTTTACTTGTCTAATGCCTCAGGCTCAATATGCTGCAGCTCTTCGTCGTAAAACTGACCTTGCAATTCTTCTGGAGGATTATACAGGTCTTCTAGCTTGTAAGTCACAACAGGTAAAGTGGGACGCACTTCACGAATTCGAAACGCCTCGGTCATGTAGTTCTGTGCGTATCCTTTTGTAAAAAGAAGTTTATTTCGGGAAACACGGACGAGATCACCAACTTTAAAACGGGCAGGACGGGGATCAACATTAATTAGATGACTGTACAATGTCTCCATTACTTCATTTTGGTTGCGCACGTTCACTGAGGCGGGAGTCCTTTTGATTGACCGATGATATGAATGATTTAGTGTGGTTGCGAGTTGTTGATAAATATCTATCCAACGAGGCTTGTCTTGCTGAGTAAAATAGCGTGCTAGCTTTGTCTTAAAAGTCTGAATTGCGCGCTCAGCAATTGAAGCTTTTACTTTGCTGAAAGTACTGTAGAGGTGAACTTTACTAGCTTGTAAAAACTGTTTAAACTGGCGATTCCAGTACTCTGTTCCTTTATCTACCCAAAGCCGATTTGGGCGGCGTCTTGTACGCTTAAAAACAAGTTGAAAAGCGTTAACTAGGGCGGACCCTGTTTTCCTCTTTAACGCTTCCACCCACAAATACTTGCTTAACACGTCCACAATCACCACAATATATTTATAGCCATCGTTATGTCCGCGGTACATGGAGTAATCAATCAAGTCAGAAGTCCACACACTATCAATATGATTCACGATAACAGCGCGTCTTTTATAGTGCCTACGGGCAGGATTGTGAAGCGTGAATGTTTGAATTTTCTGAAGATTCTTACGAAGAGAATGTAAGTCTTTTACTTTTTTATTTTTCCACACTCCGTAAAACGCAGAGTAAGAGCCTGGTTCACGAACGTTGAAATACTGACGCCGAACATAGCGCGGGTTTACACCCAACTGCTTTTGGCGAACATGCTTTACGCCCATTTTTTGACACGTCTGCAGCACATGGTGAGATGAGCACAGCGATGGCAACGCCTACCCACAGCAAACACAAACACGCCCTGGCATTTGCTCTCTTCAATATAAGCAGTATAACCAGCGTATCCAGTGGTCAACTGTTTACATCCTACACATGTATAAAAACTCGATCTTCTCGCAAAGCCGCAAACACACTCCACTTTACTATTCATTATACCGCTTGTTTAAAATAGCGTAAGTCTAGACGAGAGACACGAGATAGCAGTTTTTGAGGAACTCGAGCAATATGTAGCATGTCACGGTATATAGACCAATGATCAGAGTCAGTTGGGAGTACACCATTAACACTGTATTCCACTAGTCCCCAAATACTGGTTGATCTGTTTTTGAATTTAAAATCACCGTACTCATCCCACCTCACTTCTAATCGTTTTGAATCTCTTATTCTTTTCAAAATCGCTTTTGCTCGTTCCCGCCTCTCCACAGGAAGGCGTGAAATGAGACGGCTGAGCAGTTCACGTGTTTTGCTAGCAGCTGAATCACTTCCACCGGTACTACTTGGTTTCTCCTTTGTCTCTTTAAGTTGCATCAGCTCGTTGAACAGATCGATGGGAATGACTTTATACAGCACTGCCATTTTTATAAGGAGTAAATACACATAAAACGCATCTTGAATAATGCGAGAAAGAACAGCACAAAGTAATGTCTGAAGTAGCGATGAATGACGACGAAGGAACGCCTTCACTCTTAAATAGTAAGTATTGCGTGGAAGCTGCTCCAACTGCCGTATCCACTTTTTAACTTTTCGTTTCAGTGTTCGGCTACGAATAGGTATGTTGTCGCAAGCAAAGTACAGAAGACAGTTCAAAATAGCATCCACTTGCTCTGGAGAGGCGGATGATATTAACCCGCGTGTGTTCACTGCCGAGGTGGAGCAAGCCAACTGCTGAATAAACGCCTGATGCTGCAACACCCCATCCATTCTACAATTTAGTAGAGCTGTAAATTGTCATATCTGTAGATGGGTACAAGCTGCTGCGTAGTCGAAAACGATCATCTGTTTCAGGGTGTAGGTCAATTAACAAGTAACTAAACTTGGTACGGGTTGCGAGCTCAAAACAGCGGACTAGAAAGAGCGGGTCAGCTGGATACATTTGGCGGGAGAGTGTGTAAACAGAGCTAACATCACGTGGAGTTTTGAATAAAAAAATGTACTTTGAGTTGAGGGAGCACGTGCGAAGTCCTGGAGTGAATAGGTTTTGTAGAAGCACCACAACTGCACAATTTTTATGATGACTTTTTTTGATGAACCAGCTGGTGATAAAAGCATTCTCTTTGTTCATAAATTCAAGCAGTTTGTCGTCAAAAACTGCTAAAATATTCTGACCTTGATTTAAGTAGAGGTCAACGTCCTCTTTATCCTGAGTAAAATGAACAAATGGATGTAGCTTTGCAAACTCGCGGTAGCGTTCCTGCATTTCTGTGTACACGTAAACTACTTTATCGATTGGGCTGTCAATTGCTTCATTGCGACGTTTAATGAGCTCTAGTATAAACTCCGTTTTACCTCCAGCAGAGGGCGCTATCACCATTGCTGTAAATGGGAAGCGCAGTCTGAGGTCGACGTCTGGGAAAGCCATGCTGACAACTGAAATGTGAAATACAAAAATGCAGAGGTTCAGAATGAATGCTCATGAAGATTGATGAAAAATCATCCTGCTTGATGTTGCTGACATCATTGGGTGAAACGTTTGAAGGCAAACAGCTGTGTTATTTCATGAACTTTGATGTATTTTAATGAATTTTCATATTCTTTATTCAGACGTAATTTTACTAATATTTTAAACAAAAAGTATGGCACACAATGCAGGTCGCTCTAGGTTTCGAACGCGTGCCTCCACGGCAACACGTAATACTCTCTAGCATGACGTACATTGTATGACATACGTAAAAATGTGTTGATATATCGTCTCCAGACTACGCCTCTTCGTCAGAAGGCGTTGATGAGTCATCATCATCCCCATTCTGGTAATTGCGTATGTCCATATGTCCAAAGGCAAGTGTGGTGATACCGTCAGGAAGCAGGAATCTCCTCAAATCCAAGTTGTGCATCCCCACTTTTTTCTGTTCATACAAGTCCACACTGTGCTCTTTTGCCTGGATTCTGTGAAACATTATACGATCCACTCCTTCCGTACGGAGGCGGTCAACAAACGTTGCGTGACTTAGTGCACGGAGGGCGGGCTTTGGGATGCCTTTTGCACGAAGTTCATACTCTCCTCCACTTTGACAGCGTTCACATGTTTCCGCCTCCTCCGTATTTGTTGAGCAGGTGAGGCAGGTAAACAGAAGGCTGTACATTTTTGCTTTGATTCCACAAAACTCTCGAATATTGTCATGTTCTATTTTAAATTTTCCAGGGACCGCCGCATTCGATGTTGAGTATAAGGGGTGTGAACGGGGCAAGTTACTAAAATCAAAGTGCTGTTCTAGCGCCTTCAAATCTTGCGTGTATGTTTTATTCGGATCACGGATTCGTAAAATAAAACTGTCTGTATCTCCGTACATGAGTTGGACTCGATCACCAAAGTGAGGTTTCAACACGTCATAGAACATCTTATACATGACAAGCTTACTGTAGTCGAGAATCTCTAACGCCCAAATGTAGGGTTTATTCATGGTAATGCTCCCACCTTCGAAAAAAGCGAGAGACGCGTCATCATTTAACATTCGAAAGTCTATAAAATTGTGGTCAGACAAATATTTTAGAGCATCCACCCTAGTATCGCAGTACTTCACAATAGTCTTTGGCTTGACATTTAATGTTTTTCCAAAAATACAGTTTATAATTAGTTTGTATAATGAGCGTGAAAACTCGTCTTTAGCATTTTTCCGCAACTCTATATTTTTGTTGATGAAACTACGAACAAGATAGGCTTCACTATATGTAAGTACACGATGGATTTTTGTGATGCGAGCACCATGCGTGATGTAGAACTTTAAAAGTCTATACGTTACTGCGTACTTAATCTTCTTTTCAAATGAAATCAGCATCTTTTCTGCTCCATAAATATTGTGGATGTCCTTAGAGTACTCCCCAGCGAGATGTCTTTGACCATGCGACAGCATGGTGGGATCAACTTTTCCTTTTCCAGGCATCATGGGCAGGTCATTATGCTCGTTGTGTATGTTAGGAAACGAGTCTACATCATACTCAATGTCCACCTCAAACATGTATCCCCTCCCTGCATTTTCGTCAATGTTGGCAATGTCTAGTCTCTCAATTTCAGGACGTGTCATCCAGCGGAAACCAGAATGACCAAGTTTTTGCTGCAGGGCGTTTCCGTAAAGATTGCAGGCATCAATATAGAGGATTTCTACGCGCTCCTCAGGCTTCACATTCACGTCGCCTAGTCGCTCCGACCTGGCTGTTGCTAGCCGATGATTAGCATAACAAAGTCCGCCTCTAACGTTATCCATTAACATTGTTATTTGCTCCGCGTCTGTCATATACTGCCAGTTTTGTGGCTGATGGTACATTGCACAGGCATAGGCGTATCCTGGTAGAGAGTAGCAATGGGCTGGTGACAGGCCGTACGTCTGCAGACTGGACTTGACAAAAGCAGAGAACACGCACTGAAGTAGTAACACATCCACCTTCATATAGAGAAGCACGTAGTCCTTAAAAGTTTGACAGGAAAACTTTTCCCAAACGAGTTGGGCGTGACGGTAATCTCAGAGAACACGCACTGAAGTAGTAACACATCCACCTTCATATACAGCAGAACGTAGTCCTTAAAGGTTTGACAGGAAAACTTTTCCCAAACGAGTTGGGCGTGACGGTAATCCTCTTCACTAATTTCCTTTCCAGTAAGAGACGAAGTAAACGCCTCTCTGGGTGGTAGTTCTGTCTCGTCGTGCCGCTCAGGAGAGTCGTACCACTCGTATGGAAATGACTGCTTCCCCAGAAGCAAGTCCACGCTCTCGTGATTATCAAATCCTTCTCTTAGTGCTTTGAATTTGGACATCTCCTCCGGTGTGCCACTCCCCTTTAATCGCTCAACAAGCTTCTCCAGTGAACTAGGTAGAAACTGACAAGAGTCCAGGAAACGAAGTGAGTCTAACTGAAGACACATAAAATGCTGCGTGTTTTTAGCCAAAATTTTTACTCTTCGCTGTTTCTTTTTTTTGAGACTTTTAAGAAGAAAGTGGTGGTCAAAAAACGTTCCGTTGTGGCTTAAAACGGGAATGTAATTGACGCTCTTCACGGCAAGATTACACCTGGAACACCACACATGTTTTTCTTCGTCGGGATCATAGTGATGGTGATGAAGTGTTTTCGGATTATCTCTAGTAAAGAGGCATTTGCATTCTTCACAACGAAGGGCGTGACGCATTCTCTCAACATCCGCTTCGGTTCTTTCAAGTGGGAGCGACTCTCTCTCCATTTTTGCTTGAATCCATTTCTCGAGACGAAACATTTCTTCAAAAAAGTTTTCCATCGGGAATGTAATTGACGCTCTTCACGGCAAGATTACACCTGGAACACCAAACATGTTTTTCTTCGTCAGGATCGTAGTGATGGTGATGAAGTGTTTTCGGATTAGTTACAGTAAAGGGGCATTTGCATTCTTCACAACGAAGGGTGTGGCGCATTCTTTCAACATCCGCTTCGGTTCTTTCAAGTGGGAGCGACTCTCTCTCCAATTTTGCTTGGATCCATTTCTCGAGACGAAGCATTTCTTCAAAAAAGTTTTCCATTACGTTTTCATCTGCATAGTGGCGCTGATGAATGGTCCGCCCCTTGCAATCTTCTAACAGTTATGCTAAAAGCTGATACTTGAAAGTTGGCTCGTGCACGTGTCCAGCTTAACTTGGACGGGTTGACATTAGGTTCACACCCTTGATATTTTCTACTGAATGCTTCAAAGTCAAAGTAGATTTTAAAAGGGCAATCCAGCTTCATGTATAACTGACGAAACTTGAATCTCTCTCCTTCTCGTTTAACTTTGAGACCCGCCTTATGAAGCATTTTACAGTTTTTCTGATGACCCGATAAGTTAACAAACCGTCGTAAACACCAACGACACGCCCTACCCCCGTTATTCCTCTTGTAGCGAAGAAATAAATCAATATCTGTAATCAGAACGAAATGGTATATTTCTTTCATTCTTCTCCAGTCAGATTGATGAATGCTGGATGCTTCCACTACATCCTTCAAAAGTACGAGGTTAACGTGGTTTGGCCAGTCCTTAGTTGTAATACGACGAGGAAAAAGCAAGCGTCTCTGACGTTCGTGATTATCTTCATCAAAGCTGTACACGCTGACTGAAATTTTATTTTGTGCTTCAAACCTGTCTAAATCAATCAGGTTGACGCCCCCTTCAAACCCACTAAAGTCAATCCGTTTTCCATTTAATAGTTTTTGTTCAAAACCATTGTAGCTGGATGCCATCTCCTGTTTTCTTTTAAGCTTTTGACGTGCGTAATATGTGTTCGCGTAACGGCTGGCAATTCCACCCACTCGCACTTGGTCTCGGAAAAACGCCGCAAGAATGCAAAGCTTGAAACAGTTTTCACCATTGCCGTTGTTTATGTTGAGAAACCCACGCCTACTTTTTAGTTCGGGTGGGTTTGGAATGTATCCTCGTATTTGTTGAAGCTGGTACTGTCCAATTTGCATATCTATTCTTTCAAGCCCGTCCATGCTCCACCCCGATCCATTTGAGTTGAACATATTTAATGAAGCAATAATGTGATCAATGGAAAAATCCACTGTTCTCTCGATGAAAGATGGGTGGAGTAGCCGCATAAAGGGGGAAGCAGTCACCACACTTTCCATCCGTTTTGTTTTCTGGTCAAACATTCGCGAAGTAAGAATAAAACGAACGCGAATATTTTCAAAATGATGAAGCAGCTGTTTTAAAATGCTATCAATGTCGGGAAACACCACACGAAAACCTTCGCGAACAAGAACTACTGGAAAATCAAAATCGTAACGCATTGAGGCGTATATACCCATGTGTGCAGCTTCGCTGAGATGAAAACGATGTAGTTGAAGATGTTCGGGAAGAAAAGGGGTAGGCGGCGGGTCACCAGCTCCTTGGACGGATGGGTTGGAACACACATGATTTTCTAGGTTTTCTTCAATTACAGCACACCGTGTACACATATGCCGAAGTTCAGTGTGGGCGTCAAACGCCCTGTACTGAGCAAAGTCTTCAAAGCAGATGGTGCATACAAACTAAATGGAAAGCATGTAAGATATATGTAATGAATGCTG
>JAANSP010001990.1:0-13810 GCA_036850745.1 Homidia socia | reverse complement strand
TCTGCTGCAGCAGCAACACCAGTCAAACTGTCACTTGCTTTTATATCAATTAAAACAAGGTCAACAATTTCTCATCGAGAGAGGCTGGGCCACTGCTTCTTTTCCAAAAACCAACACAAATATTGAAAAAATAATAATTCTCTCAACCGAAAATCTATTAGATGGTCTGATTGTGAAAATGAAAATGCCAAAAAAATTGAATGATTTTAAGCTATGCTTAATGTAAATGGAAAAGCCCACCCTAGCATGCCGCCACCTTTTTTATCGTTCACGAAAAATATGAACTCCACTAGAAAGAAGAATTGAAGAAAAAAAGTTAAAGAAAATTGTTCAAACCGAAAATATTGAAGAAGTAAAGAAAAGAGGGCTTAAGTATAACGCTAGCTCATAGAAAATATTATAGTCATGTTATTTATATGAATAAAAAGATGTTCCATAACGCTGACATTTCAAAAGAGAGCGAAACTAGCTGTGTTAGTTTTCACAACAGAAAAAAAAGACAAGAAACAGTTAAGCAATTCATGACCATTCAAGTCAATTGAAAAGAAGAAGAAGAAAAAACTAATGTTGACCAAGTATTATTATTACGCCAAGTGACAATGTAATGTATGTGCTAAAGCAAAATTCTCGCTTTTCTATATTTGTGTTATGTGCACTTGAACAAAAAATGGAATTTTTATTCTTCTTCTTTTCTACTGTAGAGCCCCTGCTTTTTGACGTGGGAAAACAAAATGAAAGAAAGCAATCACAGAAAAAGAGAAGAAGGAAAAGAAATCCCTATTCTTCTCTGGACGACGAGCAGAGAGAAGAGAGTTACAGTGAAAACTAATATCATCATATCGTGACAATTCACAATATGTTTCCAAACACAACGCTCATAACATGACACATCGCATCACACAACGACGACGACGACGATGAGGAGAGAAAAACTCATATTCAACGATTTATGTGTATAAAAATGCGCTTTCTTTTTTGATTTCTTATATGCTTTTTACTTAGTCACACACGCCGTTTCTTTTTCCTTTTTTTCATAATGCCTCTGCTCTCTTTCTCTCTCTACCTATCTCTCTACAGTTGCACAGCATTTTATGTGGTGAGTAGTCTCGTTGTGAGGATGCCTGCTAGCTAGCCAAACCAAGTCAAGCCAGCAGCTAGCGGTTCCACTGAAAAATATGTGTGGCATTCTTCGAAAGAGCGAGTAGAATTCTTTTTTTTACAAATATTTTGTACAGGGCGTTGAAAAAATTGTGTATGGTCCATTTTCACGAGAAAATTTCAGGCACCCTGAACATTCTACTATTTGGAGTAAGTAGGTATAGAACATAATATAGTGGTGGTGGTAGTACAGTACAAACAAGTTATATGGTTGAAAAGGAAAGAGAGAATAACTTTATGCTGGAAAACACCCAAAAAGCAGCAATTCAATATATTAAAAGCTCACACATTTATTCCATTGTGTTCCATAAGAAAATGAAAAGGAGAAGAAGAGGAAGAGACTAGCAAGACGATTATGTTGTGGAATAGAAGCCAAAAGTTTGATTCCTCTTTTTCTCGGTATTCGGCAAGCTTCTTGTGTGTCTCCGAAAGGGAAACGAAACGAGACAAAGTCCGAAAAAAATCCTAGACAGGGAGAGCAGCAGCAGCAGCAGAGAGAGAGAGAGGCTCCACAGATCTCCCATTCTGCAGCAGCAGCATCAGCATCTACTTATTTTATACTTGTTCTGCTTTCATTTCTCTGAAAAAAAGTAAAAGGAGAAGCAGCAGCAGCAAAAGTACCACCACTAACGCCAACAACAGCATGGATTCCACATTAAAGCCCAAAAGAAAAGATTTTTTTCCATTCCACTCTGTCTGCATGTGTCTCTCTCTCCAATACTGCGATACTACCAGAGCAAAATAAAGAGTAAAAAACTTATACAGGGAGCTGCTGCAGAAACATTTAACCCACCACCATGTACAATGATCATAAAATGTACAGAGGTATGTACGGAGAGAAGTGGTGGTTGTGTGAAAGAAAACTGCCGCCGCTGCTACTGCTAGAGCAATGCATTGTATTATTGGGACATGCCTATATGCTGCTTTTCCCCAAGTTTTACACAAATTCTTTAGATCTCACTTTGAACGGCATTACGCCCATGTTCCATTTATCCATTTCTTATATAAATATACTTGTTATAAATATGTATATGCATGTGATATGTCTATAATAGGGCTAGATAGGCATACAGATTTATGGTATAAAACCAGGAAATTGTGTTGCTGTGTAATAGCCTGGTGAGATAAGGATTACTAGGAAATACCCGGTAGTTCAATAAGTGTAGGTAGTAGAGAGAAGAAATAGCGTAGTAGTTGTTAGGGTTCAAATTCATCTTCCAGTATTTTAGTTTGGAGGAAGCAAGAAAATCAGCAACAGCAGCAGCAGTACTAGCTGAGAAAGCAGAAATAGAAAAACATGCTGTTGGAAACTCTCTGTCTTGTTCCTTCCCTACAAAAACGTACGTATGCACAGCTCAACTTTTCCAGCAGCTTTGCTGCCACTGCTGCTGCTACTCCTATATACTGCTGCAGTGTATCAACTCACAGTTGTTGGGAGAGTACTGGAGCCGGAATAGGTATTGAGGTACGTGTAGGTACATGCATTCAATATAGCATGTATATGTATACCTATACAAATAATGATCAAGCACTCCAGCAGTATAGGGTACAGCACAGACCATTTTCCCTGGAACTAATGTAGGTTATAGGGAAGTACATTTTGCAATCAGAAAAAACGTGAGAGAGATACACAAAAGCACTTTGTGAGAGAAGAGCGAGAGAGAGAGTAGAGAAGAGAGAGCAGAAAATACGTCTTACGTCAGCATACGTACCGTACTGACGTCTTTCGTCGAAAAAAGGATCGGGAGATTCCCGTACCCTGCCGTAAATAAGTATATAGAGCCAACTCTCTCACTCTCTTTCTGTATAATGATAGGTAATGCAATTACTTTGTTGGAGTACATTTTACTTATTTATATATGCATAGCACATGTGCTTACTTGCATCTCCAATAGTGCAAAAGCAAGCAGCTTTTCTCCTCCATCATCTCTCGTACACACAACACAAGACACTAAAAAATGTGAAACAAGCAGAATATCAGCATCAGAATAGATGGAATTTCGCTGTAGTAGTAATGTGCATAAACAGACTCACATACTGAAAATTTGACTTTCCACTTTGTGATGATGCATACCCCCGTTTCCTTGTATTGTTGGGTTACTTTAAATGCTTTCTACTTTTACACAGAGAGAAGCAGCAGCAGCAAGTAAGCAAATTGAACAAGTAGAAAGCATTTAACCAGCAATAGCAGCAGCAGTGAGCAAAAAGCTTCACTTGCACACGCATACATGCATACTTTATTTTCCATGCCATTCTTCTCACTCAAATGAATTTACTTTTAGGTTGAGCGGGAGAGAGAGAGAGATGCAAAATAATAGGGAAGAAATACATAGTGGTGGCGGCAGTATAGACGATGATGATCATGGTGCTGCTCTAGCTTCACTAAAACATTTTTTCCCTATGAAAAGCAGGCATTCACTCTCCTTGTTATTATACTATGATGATTTTCTCCATGCCTGCTGTTTTATATGCATTCTTCTGACTAGCTAACTTGGCGAGCACTGACTGCTGCGTCTCTTCTTCTTCTTCTCCACTTTTTTCCAAACCAAACCAAGCAAAGCACTTTATTCTACTTTTTTTGCTCATTCATATATACATGTGGTTGGGTTGGCGGTGGTGATGGAGAGCAAGAATAAGAGTGAAGGAAAAAGACGACAAGAAATTTCTTGTGTGCTGCTGCTGTTACTGCTTGCTTGCTTCTCTCTCTGGCTGATGCTTCCCTACTGTTGTTGTTATTTCCCTGCCACACCATCATCATTGCTTCCAATCCACACCATGAAGCACCATCATCCTCCTCTCTTCTTCTTTACATCCTCTACTTGTATCCTGGCCTGGCCTGGACTTTTATATTCCTCACATTTTACTGCTGTGTATATATTCTCTGCCATCATCTTGCTCGTTTTCTTTGCCGTATCGTGTATAAAACCATTTACTTTGTGAGTGTGTGTGTATGTGTGTGCCTTGCTTCCCTCTCTCTTCTTGTTCATTACTTTGTTCAGCTTGTTGGTAACTGACTGCTGCTGCTTTTTGTGTGTATCCCTACCACTCCTCTCCTCTCTCTGCTTTTAGCATGCAAAGAGAATACAAGCCCATACAAAATCTCGTTTTTAGAAACGACCACTGTTCTCGGTCGCTCGCTGTTCCTCTTTCTTTCTTTCTACTTGTGCTTCTGGCTCTGGCAGAGAACTCTGCTGCTCAAGTAACGCACGGATGGTTTCCCTTAATATATCTATCCAAGTATATCATGGTTCCAGCTCACTTTGCTTCAAAAATTCAAACCATTCTCTTCTTCTCTTCCTTTCCTCCTCCAGTCCAGTCGCCAACAGCCACTAAGTTAAAAAGTAAACTTTGGTTTCTGGTGCTGCTCCTGCTGCCTCTCTCATCCTATCATTCTCCTTTTTTTACCTACCTCCTACTACTACATACATAGTTCCTGGTCTTTCAACTCACGTAGTCTTATTACCATCATCATCATCAGCAGCACGACCATCGTCAGCAGCATCGTCGTCTTTTCCTTTCTTGCAACGTTCGCTTGAGATTTTCACTCTGTTTTCTCTTCCTTTTCTTCTCTCATCGCTGCCGTTGTCCTCGCCAGAAGGAACATGGGAGCGAGCAGTAGCAGAGGTGGAAGACAGCAAGAGGTGAAAGCTTGATAAATAAAAACAGCAAAGAACAACTCTGAGCAAGCTATACAGCGGCAGCAATAGCCAGCGGAAACCCTATATATTTTAGGAAGCAACACCACCACCACTACCACCAGCACTCTCCACTCTTTACAAGGTGATATTATTATTATTTCACTGGAACCATAGTGTGCTCTCTTTCTGAGAACCCATCCCAAAATAATTTTGTAATTTTATAATAACAAAAGAGGAAAAATCAACGTGGCTTATGTTCCTTTCTCTCTCTCAATTTCTCTATCCATCTAGTTTTCCTTGTTTCTTATCACAACAAGTGAGTGTTGACTATACTGACCAAAAAAGTCTGTTGCTGCTGTGCTTCTGCTGCTTTCAAAGCTAGCATCTCTTTTTCCACGTTGAGCAGCATATGTTTCTGTCGTAAAATAGAGTAATAATTACTCTGAAGTTGTAATCTCTTCAACTTTGTTAGAGTGAACGGCTATTATTATAACATAGTTCACCCGGAGAATTAAAAGGCAACCATTTAAAGTAATGGCACTAAAAAGTTTTAAAAAATCTCAAAAAGTTTTGTAACAAATCGTAAATCTTTTACAGTTATGTAGTCAGCCAGCCAGCCATCTCTATCTAGTTCAGCCCATTTGGAGCGAAATTAGCTGCAAGGTTGAATGGATTTATTTACATTTTATTTGCATACGTTTACCTTGTCCTTTATTTCTACCATGATGATATATTGTAGGTAGTCGTTAAACAAACCAGATCGTGAAAAAGCAATTACCTTTTGCCTCGTTTGTATACATTTTTATCTCTCTCTCTGTCTGGCTCTAGCCAGCATCGTAGTTTCTGTGATAATTCCAGGAATTAATCAAAACTCTCTCTGTCTGGCTCTAGCCAGCATCGTAGTTTCTGTGATAATTCCAGGAATTAATCAAAAACACATATTATTATAGAAAATATTCTACTTGTTTGAAGCAACAGCAGCAGCACAAGCAGCAGCAAGCAGGGCTTCTGACATGTGTTTCTCCGCACAAAAACGTTGTGAATGCCCATCAGGGAAAGAAATTAGAATGGTAGAAGCATTCGAGTAACGAGAAGGAAAGAAAGAAAAAGAGAGCGAGAAAGTCCATTAGGTTCCCCACGCTGCTTTGCTCTCTCTCTTCTCTTTCTCTCTGTCTGTCTCTCGCCACTTGGATATTTTTCATCCATAATATAAGCCCATCTATCTAGAGAAACTGGTTGTCGCTCTCTAGAAGCAGCAGTGTTGTTAGTGGTGTTGATATTCTGCTGAGCACTCTGCAGCTGCTGTTGCTTTTTTCCTTCATCGTAAGCTTCTCTCTCTCTCTTTTGATAATATTACCATTGCTATTTTACCCTCTCTGTCTGTATCTCTCTCCGTCTCTTCTGCTGCCACTTCTTCTTCCTGCTCTGCTGCCACCACCACCACTACCACCACCATCGCCACCACTACTTCTGCTTAACTCCTACTTGTTCTACCAGAGACGTAGTAGAGAGCTGTGAGTGAGTAAGTGTGTGTGTGTGTGGTGTTGCTGAATCTCTCCTGCAAAAATTCCCTTGGGAAGATGCCGGTCGATTCTCTCAATAAATTAGCCAGGACATCTTACAACTCTTGTCTGTAAGTTGAATGCAACCGTCTGCACTATAAACGCAAGTAGAATTTTACTCTTTTTATCCAAACACACACAGAGAAAAAAAGAATAATATTTTAGATATGTAGGCAGATAGATAGCTAATATGTATATTTGTACTTGGGCTAAACGACCATGATTCTTTCTCTTTTGCTGATATTTTTTCCCTTTTTCCCTTAACACCCAACACCACTGCCATAATATTTTTATACGAATCCCACCACCATCACAATCATCAAAGTTGCTACATATTTTGTACGCACAAAAGGAATCAATGTTGTTAATTGCATCACTTTGTTTTCTTGGTTTTTCTCCCAAAAAATAATAATAAAAAAGTTAAAGGCAAAAACCGTACAAGAGTAAAAGTAGTAATCACATCATACATTTTGTGACTGCGGTTGACTGACGAAAAACTTGTGTGTGTGAGTGTGTGCGGGGAAAGCAATATCCAGGCAAAAGGTAAGAAAACATGGCAAATTGTAATATGTAATCATTTCCGTAGCCCTACTTGACTGCTGTACACGCTCTCGTTCTGGAGTTATAAAAAAGTTAAAGGCAAAAACCGTACAAGAGTAAAAGTAGTAATCACATCATACTTTTTGTGACTGCGGTTGACTGACGGGAAACTGTGTGTGTGAGAGAGTGTGTGCGGGGAAAGCAATATCCAGGCAAAAGGTAAGAAAACATGGCAAATTGTAATATGTAATCATTTCCGTAGCCCTACTTGACTGCTGTATATACATACGCTCTCGTTCTGGAGTAGAAAAACTAATAATAATCATCGTAACAGTGTGTTGGGCTAGCACAATGTTGAGAGCCTTGCAGCAGCAACAGCAGTGCTTTAAGCATGAAAAATATTAGGTTGGTGTACGGAACCATCACCACCACCACACGCGCATTTTTTTTGCACAATGGAACAAAGCTGTTAGCAATATCCAGGCAAAAGGTAAGAAAACATGGCAAATTGTAATATGTAATCATTTCCGTAGCCCTACTTGACTGCTGTACACGCTCTCGTTCTGGAGTAGAAAAACTAATAATAATCATCGTAACAGTGTGCTGGGTTAGCACAATGTTTAAAGGCTTGCAGCAGCAGCAGTGGTTTAAGCATAAATATTAGGTACACAACCATCACCACCACCACACGCGCGTTTTTTTGCACAACGGAACAAAGCTGTGTGGTAGAATCATTGCCTGCTGTTGGCTTTTTTATTACTTTTAGTAACTGTTTTTGGATATTTTCTTTTGATATTTACCAAGATCAATTTCATGTCAATTATAAGGTTAAACGAGTACGGAGAAAAAAGAAGAAAAACACGTATGTTTGCATACACTCTCGCCATAATATNGATATTTTCTTTTGATATTTACCAAGATCAATTTCATGTCAATTATAAGGTTAAACGAGTACGGAGAAAAAAGAAGAAAAACACGTATGTTTGCATACACTCTCGCCATAATATCATGTCACTCATGAATGCGTGCATGCATCATTTTCATTCATTTTTTTCTCCCCATGCAATCATATTTTTTTATTCGGTTGCCTTAAATTATACTTTTTTATCCATTTTTAATACCTATGTAGTAGCATCATCATGTGGCGGCGACGACGAATGTAAAGTATGGTCGGGAGCTTTTTATGGGCGTATACAAGTAATATAAATATATATAATAAAGTTATTTGGGTATAGTAGCAGCAAATTTTTTATAGGTGTATAGCGCAATAAAAAATAAAAGTACATGGTAGCAGCAGCAGCCAGCATAACTACATGGAAAAACCATTTTTTTCTATTCAAGAAGAAGAATGTGTGCACATTCTCTTTTTTAATGTACGTAGTACGTACATGCTGAAAACGGTTAGATTCTCTCTGACTTGCCATGATGGAATGGCTGGCACGACGACGGAGGCGGCGGTAGTATGCATGCTACTACTTTCATCATCATCCTCTCACAATCCATTTTGATTCTAGTTGGCTGCCTCGTTCCAATGAACAATGTACATTGTAGTGGTACTAGTGAATATTGTACATGTGTGCAACTACTTGCTAGAAATATATTTATACAAAATATAAATGGTTTATACACCAAAAAAGACTTTTTTGGCTAATATTTTTTTTTATATAAAATGCACACATGTCTACTTGAACCTGGACCCAACCCATAATTCTGAACATAAAAAAGTATACATAAATAGGTACGCATATGCAGCTTTCTCGAGAACATTTTGTTACATATATTTTTATACGAGAAAATGCTTATCTTTATGGTGGTATAAATTGTAAGAGGAGATTTTTTCTCCTTGTTTTTCGTAGACAAAGTGTAGGCATGCAGTTAAGTCATAAGTGGGTTATCTTTCAGGAAATAACTTTTTTCTGTTTTTTGATCTGCTACCACCACCACAAAACGAAATCAATATGATACAATCGAAATTCCAGATATACTAATCATGTCTAATAATAATAATACGCAGATGAAGTAGGGAGACCCAGTATTGCTATTGGGTTGAATTTATCAAGGAAAATTGATATGCCATATAAATAGAACAAGTAAGCTTAAGTTGGGGTCATACTCCTGGAGTTTCTTTTTTATCCCTTCTCTTCGTGTGTTTTTTTCTCTCTCTTGCCTCTCAGCGCTCACCTCTCCCCATCTCTCTTTTTTACTCACTCAATAATAATTCTTTGTGTGCATTGTTTTTTCTTGTTGCAGGGTAATAACAGCCTTGATGATAACACATATAATATTAAACCAGGACTAATATAAAAACGGAGAGAAAAATAGCAAGAATGGAAACAACTCTCTCAGCACACACAACACCACCACCACCACAGAAAACGCGGAAGAAGGAAAAACACACAGAGAGAAAAGAAAATACAGACAAGAAAGAAAAGCTGGATGGAATAAAAGAGGAGGAACAATATAAATGGTAAGGTTAAGAGATTTATTAACCATTAACACATATAATATTAAACCTGGAATAATATAAAAAAGGAGAAAAAATATCAAGAATGGAAACAACTCTCTCAGCACACACAACACCACCACCACCACACAAAACGCGGAAGAAGGAAAAACACACAGAGAGAAAAGAAAATACAGACAAGAAAGAAAAGCTGGATGGATGGAATAAAAGAGGAGGAACAATATAAATGGTAAGGTTAAGAGATTTATTAACCAAGTCAGATTCAGACTGCTTAATGTACGTAAATCCATATACTCAACTCAACAGAACAGTTCATACAAGTATTATAGCATAAATATAGGTAGATAGATAGAAGTATATATGTATAGTTGTTTTCATATTAGCATACTTTTTGCTTATAGCTTCTTCTTTTTTTCTCGATTTTTTTCTCGATTTTTTTCTTCTTTTTTTCTTCTTCTAGAAAAGCTGGATGGAATAAAAGAGGAGGAACAATATAAATGGTAAGGTTAAGAGATTTATTAACCAAGTCAGATTCAGACTGCTTAATGTACGTACATGCATATACTCAACTCAACAGAGCAGTTCATACAAGTTTTATGGCATAAATATAGGTAGATAGATAGAAATATATATGTATAGTTGTTTTCATATTAGCATACTTTCTACTTATAGCTTCTTCTTTTTTTCTTGATTTTTTTCTCTTCTTTTTTCTTCTTCTTAACGTTTCGCCGCCACCGACAACAACGATGATGATGTCTAACAAAGTAGAACTAACTTGGAGTAAGTAAACATGTATGTATTTTATTTTATTTTTTATATCGGTTCTTTCTTCACCATTTTAATATACTTTTTGCTGTTGATTTTGCTGCGTTTCTTTCTCACTTTTTCTCTTCAACGTGTTCTTTTCTGCGTAAACTTGCTTTCATTTCACCTCACTCACTTTTCTTTCTCGCTAGACTACGTTTTTTGTATTTCTGACAGTTTTTCTCTGACTTTCGTGTATGAGTAGGAGGAGGTAAGACAGAGCAGCATATATATAGCAGCATCATATGGAGTGTGCATGTACATATGTATGTATGTCAGTATTGGCAAAGAAAAGAAGCGAACGAGTATCAAAAGAATGGAAATAAAGTCGTAGAGTGGTACTTGTAAGCCAGTGCGAGTACAAGTGTGTGCATTTGTGTGAACTGAAATAGTGTGAAATCCTAGCCATAGGCAAAATGGCAAGGAGAGAACAAGAAAAACATGTATGTGTTCGTCATCATCATAAGTATTTATATTTTCATACATGTGTGTACGTAAGTAACGTACGTACACACACTCTCACTCACACGTCTTCTTTTTTTCTAAAAATGAAAGTGTGGATGAATAAGGGAAAATAAGCAGGAGTTTTGGTACAAGTACAGAAGTATAGGTTTGTGGCAGGGATACTGCTGGTACGGAGCACAGCGGCAGTGGTGGTGCTAAAGCAATATAGATGTAAAGTAAAGGGAGACAAGCTCTAGCTAGATCGATAAAACAACAACGGTGAGTAAAATATCGGATCCCGTATATTATATATTGCTGGTACGGAGCACAGCGGCAGTGGTGGTGGTGGTGCTAAAGCAATATAGATGTAAAGTAAAGGGAGACAAGCTCTAGCTAGATCGATAAAACAACAACGGTGAGTAAAATATCGGATCTTGTATATTTATATACGGGGAAAAGAGTTCGTTTTTGGTACATGCACACATTTACCATAAGGGAGAGAAAATAAATAAGAGCAAAACCCGAGAAATAGAGAGAACGCGAGAGAGAGAAAAGAGGAGAGAAAAGAGGACGTATACGGAATAGAAAGTAAGTTTTTTTTCGGATCTTGTATATTTATATACGGGGAAAAGAGTTCGTTTTTGGTACATGCACACATTTACCATAAGGGAGAGAAAATAAATAAGAGCAAAACCCGAGAAATAGAGAGAACGAGAGAGAGAGAAAAGAGGAGAGAAAAGAGGACGTATACGGAATAGAAAGTAAGTTTTTTTTCTCTCTTCTTCTACTGCTGCTGCTACTACGTACATACGTACATAAATACATTGAAAAGGGTGGTGAACGAAAATAGCTATAAAAAGCTGTTGGGATATTATTATTAAGCAGATATATAGAAAGATGAACTTGGAAATAGATGTACATTTGCCAAAAGCGGGGGTAGTGGCAGGCAACTCTGTTAGTTATGTATCCATAAAGAGAAGAGAGTAGTCTGAAAAGTGAAGAGAAGAGCTAATCTATCCAACAAGAGCTGCTGCACCACCATCAGCCTATCCAAGTAAAGCAATGTGGAAAAAGGAGAGAGAAATGAGAATAATGTATATACAGACAAAAGTAGTGGTGGTGGTGGTAAAAGAAGTTCAAGTAAAAATATATACATTACGACATGCATGAAAGTTGGTATAAAGCAGCAAGTAAAGCAAGCAAAGACTTTTCCGTTTCTCTTTTACCCTATTTGTGTGTGTTGTGCTGCTTATTTGAGTAGTATATTTTTTGGCTCTTGCTGAATTCTCCACTGCTGCTTGTTACAGCTCTCCTAGTACACTCTTACTGACGACGTCTAGTTCTCTAACAGCAGTAGCAGCCGCTCCTTTCTTTTTCCCCATCTCTCTCTCCATCATCATCGTCATCATCAAGAGTCTGATCTGGTTCTTTGCTGCTGTTGCTGCTTGCTAGCTTTAGACAGAGGAGATCTGATGTGAATTAGAATCTTTTTGAGCATCTTCCAATTTATAAGTACATACATAACTAGACCATATACAGGGATATAAATTCTCTACAAAATTTGCTGCTTGCTAGATTTAGACAGAGGAGATCTGATGTGAATTAGAATCTTTTTGAGCATCTTCCAATTTATAAGTACATACATAACTAGACCATATACAGGGATATAAATTCTCTACAAAATAGGCACTTGGTATTTGCATCAAGTACAGTATATAAAAGGAATACATGTGTAGTATAAATATATACATACTTTTGGAATTTTATGCTTTTCTCCATAGTTTTACTTTTTGTTAGTGTGCAGGGGAAAAAGCAGGAGACATTCTAGATACGTACCTACATCAAGTGGCGGCACACTGCTGTGGTGTGAGTCTTGTTCTATCTATCGTCTCTCTCTCTTTCTTTCCACGTCCTGTCGTCCTGTTCAATTCACATTGACGTTATGTACACTTCATATATGTGATGATGACGATGATGAATCTGTATGCATGTATGAACTCTCAGGCTCCGGGTAACGAACAAAGTCCATTCGTACGCTACCAACATACTTAATGTCCTCTTATTACTTTTCTTCCTTCCTTCCTTTACTTCAATTCCTATTGCCTTGTATTCTCTCTCTCTTTCCATTATCCATCCTTTTCCCGTTTCCCATTCTTGTTAATATTACTACTCTTCTTCTTCTTCTGAGCTTACAACAGAGAGAGTTTGTAAAGCTACCAGAAAAAAAGTAGTAGATAGTTGTTTTCTCTCTCGTGCTCTCTCACCGTCTTTCCAACAGCATATTATTCGGATGCTGTTTCCCATTAATGATATGACGATTTCTCTTTGCTCTTAAAGCAGCAGCAACACTCTATTCACATTTTCTACAACTTGGAAAAACAGAAAAGAACGAAATTTTGCCAAGTGCCAAAACCAAACTGAGAAACTTTTTTTTCTATCGTCATTGAATATGTGTGCTCATGAGTAAAACGTAAACTAGAAAGAGAAAAGGGGTTTATCATCATCGTCATCTTCACATTTTCTACAACTTGGAAAAACAGAAAAGAGCGAAATTTTGCCAAGTGCCAAAACCAAACTGAGAAACTTTTTTTTCTATCGTCATTGAATATGTGTGCTCATGAGTAAAACGTAAACTAGAAAGAGAAAAGGGGTTTATCATCATCATCGTCATCATCATCATTATTATTATTCCAACTTGAAAGCCAAAATGGCAACACAACATTAAAATACAGACAGAGAGAAAGAGAGCGAGAGATGCACAACACACAAAACACTTTTTTTGTTTTGCTTGACGTATAAAAGCCTAAGCAAGTTGCTCATCTCAAAGAGTAGATTCCATGAAGCTTCCATTATTTTACTCATCTCTCCCCGCTGGATTATTCCTCTTTTGCTCATTTCTCTTTCTCTCCTTAACCGAGTACATAGCACCAGTAGTAGTTTTCAACGTGGCGATGATGATGATGATGGTAAAGTGAAACCGAAACCTCTTTATCCGAAACATCGCACCTACCAATTACATTTCTCACCATATGATCATCCCTTGTGTCAACGTCATCACACAATGTGAAGCAAAATAAAAATGGAAAGTACGACAAGGAAGACGACGAGGACACCCATGGCAAAAAAGGCTGTTAAATAGAAACTTGATATGGTATATAGTATAGCAGCATAGTAGCAGCAAGACAGACTTGATGTTTTTA
>JAANSP010001989.1:0-13810 GCA_036850745.1 Homidia socia | reverse complement strand
GATCAAATTGAATTGATTAGCTTTAGATTAAAACCAAACAAGTCGTTTTACACGTGTTTTAGCAATTTTTGTAAGCAATTTGTTAATATAGTTTTTAATTGTAATATTTTACGACAAACTCCAATTAATTTTCAAAATAATATTGAAACGTTATTGAACACGGCATACGATGCGTATACTGAAATCTTGGAAATCAATAAAGATTGCGGTGAGTTACATGTAGAAGACTTACAAGTAAAATGCACACGCTGTGAGGTTAGGTTCATGCGTGTTTTTATAGATAATTTTAAAACAGTTTTCGGCCGAAGGTAGAAACCTCCACTAGAGTCTTGTTTTTGGTTTACAGTTTTGATGAATAAAAGTGTAGATGCTTGGGTAGAGTGCACACGGGATTGTATTCCGTTTCATCCAAGCAAAGCAATAAGGCGCGACGAAACATTGTTCATTATCGGTAGGGTAAGAGGTTTTAATGTTGTTAAGTGTGGTAATTGCCTTTGTCTCCGAAATGTAACCGTTGATAAAAGTAAAATTACAGTGTGACATGTAAAGTATAAGATTAAAAGCATTGTAAACAGGTGAAAGTGCAAGTTATAAGTTTGGATTTTTATTGTTGTTGAATAAAGTGGTGATAACTTAATCAAATTTTGTTGTAATTATTAGTTAGCCAGGTCATTTCTTAGCCGTTTGTGTAATCAATGGGGAAAGAAATGGCTTGGGGCACCTATGGGTTTGTGTATTTTAGGAAATATGCAAAATGGTCAGCGGGCGGGTGGTGTTCGCCATTAAAATGCCCAACGTTGTTTAAATTGGCACCCATGATGTCGCTGAAGATGACCGCGATTTATCTATTTTGTGCTTTTTGTAGAATGGAAAGGTTTTAATTACTAAAAAGGTACAATGTCGATAAAACGTAATGGGCAGCAGGATATATTGTTTTTTTTGTTTTTGTTTTTGATTTGAAAAATAGTTCAGTATATGTAGATTTAGAATCCTACAGCTGATAAGGTCGAAACACAACCGAAATGCCGGCATTTTTATTGTAGCTACCTTTTATTAGACTTAAGCTTATATATTTTTTGTTTGTTTTTGTTTCAGTTTCATTGAGTGATATCCAGAAGTGATCAACATGTTTCAACAAAAAACAGCTTGCATTTTTTTCATTTTTGTTGTTTGCCATATACATGTACTTAATTTTTTGCTTAATTATGAAATGATGTATGGCAAACAACAAAAATGGTATGAATCTTCACTGAAAATGCCAAAATGGATAAACCTATTTAGTTGATTGGTACGGTTAAGTAGCTGGATTTTATAATAAGTTTATTCAGCTCGTGAACGCGCTAGCCAGCAAACTGGACATTATCTTCTTCATAATTTGTTTATTTAGTAATATTTTCGGATCAACATGCCAAAAAACGGAAAATGAAAAATTTTAGTTTGCTGTTTATCACATGCATGTTCTTTATTTGCATATTTTTAACACAATCGAGAATAGACATGTGGCAAACCGTGAACCAGATTCAACTTTTTCTGGAACATTTATCAACTGATTTCCAAATTTGCTGTCTAGCACGTCAATGTGGCTGGATTTTAGAATACAAATAATACAGCTCATGAACGCGCTGAACAGCAACTTGGACATTGTCACCTTTCAAGTTATTTGTCAATTTTATTTATTTTTTCCCCAAATTCAAATGTAAAACGGGCATAATAATAATACGAATGGATTCAAATTTCTGTCTGATTTTGTTTCCCAATGACTGTTTTTTAATGTTTGTATGCATAATTAAAAACCATCGTATGAGAAACAGTGAATCGGGCAATCTTCTTCAGGATAAACATGGTTTAACCAATATTAAAAATGTGCTGTTTATCACGTTAATGTGTCTGAATAATGACATCAAACTATTGAGCACATGAACGCGCTGAACAGCAAATTTGGCCACCACCACTTTGTCTAAGAACTTCTCTAGAAATAAAAATAAATTCTACGTCGGTAGTTGATTGGTGGTATATTTTAATGTAAACCAAAAAATCATAAAGTCATTAGTATTGCATTACTATTTTTATTCTCATATAAGTAAGATGTAATGCAAGATAAATATTTTATTGATAACAATGAATTTTCCTGAAATTTAGGCTTGTGCATTTTATCGAGTGGCGAAAAGACGGATTAGTTATTCCCCATCCAAAGTCGTAGCTACACAGTTGGATTCCATTGTGAATGGCCTTGAGGAATAGTGCTCCTACGTGACAAGTGTGCCTTGCAAGACGTTCCAGTTTACTTTTCTTTTGTTGTCTAAACAAAATGCTAATGTCAAAATATACAATACTTGTGTTAATAGAATAGAAGAAAAGTGTTTAATTATTTTAATTCAATGTTCGAACAACGAGAAAATAATGTATAACTTTTTAATACATTTTCAGAGCAGCCACGGAAAGAGTCAATTTTGGAGAAGATATTACTTTTAGGGCCATTGTCGATTCCTCTTCCATAACTCATCATCGTTTTTTGTGTGGACTCTCGGCACTTTGGTCTGCACTTGCGACGGTAGTGTCGAATGGCGGCACATGTTGCTCTTTTTCCCATGTAGAATGATCGATCAAATTCGAGTAGCCTTTTTAGCCCAAACTTTTCCCCTGCGTTTGCAAGTACACAGAGTGAGTTTGCATACGTAACTGCAAAAGTCTCATTTTTTCTCTAGAACAATAAATGAAATTAGTCAAAACAAATCAAAACAAATGTATTTTCTACTAAATGTGACTTGGAATAAATGAGTAGAAAAATTTTTTTTCTTCTTTTGAAAATTTTATGTTACCTCACTACAGTTAATTTTTTTCGGTAGCGACAAAAACAGTTCTTGATTGTCCAGGAGTTTAAAGGGTACATTTACTTTTTCGTCGACATCATGTACATTTTTGTTGTGATTTGGTAGTAGGACTGGCATTTCCGTAGAATGTGTTGATACCAGGGAAGGCAGCTCCACAAATAAAAAAGTAGATGCATTTTCATTCGCTGTAATTCACCAAAGCAAATATCAGTATATTTTATTTGAATTTAAAAAATAAAATTTGAACTGGATATCTTTTTAGCATATTATATTCATACTCTGTTTTGATTTTGTAGTTGTCAGGAGCGGTTCAGTATCAGCAGTCAGAGCTGTTGGCTTTGAGGACGAAATAACAATAGGCATGCCTATTGTAGTGCTTTTGGGCAGCTCTGTTGACTCAGGCATTATCGTTGGCGTTGTTGCTAGCTATGTAGTCAAAAGGACTGCAGTGGTTGGAAAAAAATCAGGTGGAACATTTTCATTCACTAAAAATATTTTTATTTTAGCATTTTCACTCAAAAGCAGATTGAAAAAACCGATTCGGTCTTCGATTTGTTCGCTTACTTTGTCTTGTTGTTGGCTGAATTGTTGAACGCGTACTAGGAATGCTTGTAGTTGAAGGTTCGGTCGTTGTACTTACGAGGAGCAGCTCAGTTATGTCAGGCATCATCTTTGGCGTTGTCACTGGCAAGTTCGTGGTGGACTTAATTGTTGTCGTGGATATTGTTGGGGGCGTACTGGATTGAATAACCTGCATGTCAACTGTCGGTGCTACCTTGATGCCCTCTGGATAGATTATTTAAGTTTTGTTGCCCATTGTCAAGTGTACAAAATCGTATTTTTTACTGTGTTTAAATCAGTCAATTTGCTGCTTGTTTTTTGATACAATAATATTGCTCACTTTTAATTAGTTTGGCTATCCTTCTACATCCGGCAAGTGAATCGACAATAGCTCGTATTCGAGCAACTTGGTCTGGATCCTTGACGCAAAAAGATGCAAAGTCACGTGTAATAACAAACTCGCACTTCATTGCAACACATACTGTACAATTTGCCCCTGACTTACAACTGACAATCAGATGCCATTTGTATCATATGAACAAAACATAAAATATTATGCAAGAAATCTTCATTTTATTTCGACAATTTAATCTTTCTTATTTGCTATTTATTTACTATTTATTTACTATTTTACTATTTACTTTCTTTAAACATATTTATTTTGATACTTCTTCTTTGAGTTACAAAAAGCGAATGAATTTCTTTTGAAAATTTTAATGCAAGACTGTAGAAAAATAAGTGCAATGTACATCTGATCATTTTAAATTGTTTTACTTACTTAAAAAATTTAAGCAATAAAATTCAATCCGATAACATCTTAACGGCCTCTTTCCCACGCTCACTCTCATCATCATAGGATGACCCATGTGTCAACTGTTTAATTTTCTTTTCTTTCCTTTTTTAATATTATTATTATGCATCATGCTTGCAACCACGGGTGGAAAAGTTGTAAGTGGTTCCTATTGCGCGGAGAAACTAAAAATTTGGTTCCTCTGACCAAACCTGACCCGGACGTGCGTAAGCACGTCCGGGTCAGCATTGCAATTTGCTTGTGAGTTTTTACGCTTCATTAACTGTATTTTTATGCGTACATGAACATAGCAGTGACGTATTTAATTTAGGTATCGAAATTCAATAACCCGCAATGTACACATACACAAAATGCAAACTGTGAAACATACTATTTTGGCATTCATTCATTATCGGATACTTTTCATCATCTATCATGAGTCATGAGTGACACTGATTGAATGCATACTACTGCATTCTGTACGGTACAGATTGTATAGTACATTTTAAATCAGTGCATGAAATTCATGTCATGAATTAGCTATACCGTTCTTAGTTGCTGGTTGTGTTAAGACAGTATCACTTTGGACTGTGGAAGGAGATTAAGATAAGTAAAAAGAGTAAGGAGCAAAGCCAGAAGCCAGCAGCCAGCAGATGATAAAACCGCCAAGTGTATATTTTCTTCATTGGCCGATTATTTATTTAATTAAACTAGTTCAAGTTAATCAAGCTTTAGTTAATTTCAATCAAATCCAGTTATATACTGGCACAAAACTGACATGGACAACATGAAAGACCAAGACAAAATATTTACAGTGTATCGCGGTGAGGCAGATTATTTGCCAGAAAATGCTAAAGAGTTCAGAGGAACGCAATACTGTGCAAGGTAAACATATAACCACACGTAATAATAATTTAATATTTACTTCTCTCATTTAAAAAGCACTTGAGTTCTGTAAACATATTATACTATTTTATATAATTTAAGGTTTTCTTCATCGCAATCAATCTCCATACATTCTGTTGGGTTTTATGGCCGCAGACCAGAGGAGGAGGAAAAACTCAAAGAAAACCTTAAATGGAAACGTAAGGAATTTGAAGAAAAAAAATAGCCAGAATGCAAAGCTGCGGTTATTTCCTTGGAAATAATAGAGAGCACCCATTTCTACCCGTGGAAGGAAGAAAAAAATCTTTCAGTTTTTTTAAAAAAATCATTAGTGGAAGTTAACGTTGCGGACTTCAAACGAGACGACGTCTTTTTCGTCCGCCTTCCGAATCCGGTCCTCGTCCCAGGAGGCACAGCGTTTGATATCGCCTTCGAGTTATATGTAAGTTTAACTACTGTCATTCACATTTTCACTTAGTGTAATTAAAATTAAAGCAAATGTATAGTAAAAAGTAATAATTTGTAAATTTTGATTGCAACTAGGGTATGGATGATACCATTCACTTCTACTCATTATTGAAGCACGACAAAAATAAAAGAGTGTTCAAACCAGAAGGAAGTAACGTCGAGGTTACAGTTCACCATGACTCCAGCAAGCAATGTGCAGGATTTACATTTTCTTTGCCTCTGCCAGCCAGTGGAAATGGCAACATCGACAATGACCCTGAGAAAAATTCCGATACAGCCTCATCCCATTTACGACGAGGAGGAAGAAACATGGATGGTGCAATGCAAATTGTCAATTTTTTTGATAACTGTTCAGTTCAATAATAAATACATGTAATCATAACTTTTTGTTACTACAAAATTTTTTATTCGTATTTTTGAATGTGGTAGTGGTAAGAAACCACGGGAGAATAAACTAATGCTAAGAGAAGTGTGACAAAACCTCGTCGTTCAGTTTTCTCTTTTGATTATTGTCCCGTGGCCCATAATGTATTGGAAGAGGTCCATATTCCTCCTTAACGCGCTTCATAACACCACTGTCACCCTTCAACGGATTTCTCCATTTCAAAAATTTCCCCGTTGCACTTGCAACAAATCCACTATTATTTGGGTCTGGATTTGTTTTCGATTTGTTTGATTCTTCCAGCTGGTCAAAATATTTATCTGGTCGTTTTAGAGCATCCGGTATTTTCCTTCCCATTCCACTAGTAACTTGCTTAAAAGCATCTTCAGACATCCAGACATTGTCATGCTGTACAGCTTCAGATCTTAACCTTTTTGCAGGAGCATAAGAAACAAAATCATTTTGTGACCCAACGCGTGCTGCTAACTCTTTTAATGCATTTTCATAGCATTTCTCAGAGTCCAATGGGAAGTCCAGTTCAGAATTCTTATCTTCAAGTGGTTGCAATCCATATTGCTCATTAAACTTTTCACAAGCTTTTACTGGGCCGTCTTCGTCATTGATGTTTACAGACGGGCGCTGCCTTCGCGCGATTTGAATAATGTCACTCTGGTTGAAAAATACACAAAATTTAAAAGTAAAATATACATTTAAAATTTACATACATTCACAAGAAAAACTATTGATACAATATTTACTGCAGTGGGTAGCGGGTGAATAAAATCCTCACGCGGAATGTTTCCAAGATCACTTTTGTGCTTTGCAAGTTCTTCAGTCTCCTCACGCGCCATCCAACTCACTTTGGAAATACTTACGTCCGGTGATGAGATTGGTTTGAAGTAATTAGATGTATTTGTTTTTCGAAACGGGGCCGCCAAAATGTTTTTTGCAAGAATTTGTAAGTCTGCTGGCGTGAACCTGTACAACCACATATTATGTACTTTTGAATTTAAGAAGTACAACTGGAACACAATAAGGTCAACTTACCCAGTTGTGTACACTAAAATAGTTTTCCAATCTGTCTCGTTCAAAACATCTAACACTTTTGTAGAACATAACAGTGCTTTCAGAATGGTTACACGGTCTTGTTCTGTGGGCATTGGAACATGGACATGACATTCCATTCCCCTCCTAAAATTAACAGTGTGCATGTATGCATGTTTTTTTCAAATATTAAATTGGAGTAATTGGAAAGCTTGCTATTAATTATGCAGGTATGCATGTAAGTATGAGCTTACCAAACTGCACTATCAAGCAATCCAGGATGATTTGTAGCTCCAGACAAAATAACCTGTTTGTCAGGAAATTGTTTATTGTGAATGTATAGTTTAGTTACCTGTGTGAGGAACTCTCCCGTGTTCTCGAACTTATATTCACTCCTTGTTTTAGAACGGTCAGGAAAAAGGGCTTCCATTTCGTCTAGTAAACTTTAATGATTTTGTTTAAAAAACTAATCGGAACAAGCAATGAAAAACATTTGTACTCTATTTGCAGTTTACCAAAAAATAATACGCATGGGGCAACAGTTTTTGCTACTTCAAACACAGCTCGCAGTTTATGCAAATTGTTTCCAACAAAACTGTCCGCAAAATCACCTGCAGACACCTGTAGCAGCTTAAAGTTCAGTGCTTTGCTTAAATAAACAGAAAAACTTGTTTTTCCTGTTCCGGCAGGCTAGAGGGACACAATATAATTTATAATCAATACGCAAAAAGCAAAATAAATAACTGTAAAAGCAGTTTTAAGAAGCTGACCCCAAAGAACATGATTGCACAATCCTTTTCGGTAGGTGGTATACCCCTTTTCGGCTTTCTTGGGTCAACAATCTTGTCTGAAATCAGTTTCCTCACATCTTCATATCCGTAACTTTCATTTGTAAAGTTAATTGAGCAGGATGGGTCTGCCGGATCTTGAACAAGTTCGTGCAGTTTTTGAATAAACCTTTTTGTAATTTCCTCTTGTTTGTCAATGGCACTGGCGTTAGTGGCGTTACTATCAATACACATTCATGACAAAATGTAAGTTTTAATATATGCATACATTATAAATAGGTAAATGTTGAAACAAATAAAACATAATTACGTTTCTAGAGAAGAGAGTTGATTGTTTTTTGACTCCGTCTCATTGTCACTGTCGGTTTCACATTTATCCATTTCCTTTTCTTTGGACGCAGAACCTTCATTTTCTTTTAGTTTACAAAGGAGGCCTTCGAGAATTTTCGAAATTCGTTCTGACTCCTGTAAAATAAGCTGTTTGTAGTCGTCATTCTCCACAACATCAAGACCTGCAAAAATGGAAAATGTAAAGTTTCATTTGAGTTTACTGGTGGTGTCACTGGTGAAGTGGCATGAACAGTTTTTACTACTTTACTTACAATGTATTATCTTGTCCAATATCCAATTGTACATATTCAAGGACGATAAAGTGTATCCATTTAGTTCCTCCATGCGAGCGATTTCAGTTGTATGAACAATCTGAATACAGTAGTACCGCAACTTTTTTTCGTTCCCGGAGGAAGGAGTCATTTTAGAAATAGGATATACAATCGATGAAGGCGTCATATTTTAAAATAATTGAACACTTTTCTCACTATCACTGAAAATTTTTACGATGAAAGTTATTGCTCATCAGCTGAAATCAATGCTATATATGAGCACGGACGGATATGAGTATGACATGAGTTGTGTAGCAAAAGAAGGACATCCAGCTCAATCACTACAAAAAGCCTTGCAGCTATCTAGTCTAGTCAAACATGCGCTCTGCTTGTCTGTCTTTCCGTACGTCACAAGTCTGTGACAAATTTTGTGCTTGACGATGAGAAAAGGAAGGACAGGGCTTGACAACTGACTAGTTAACACATTTAGGGTAGAAAATGCAAAGCGGGCACGTACACAGACTATAATTAAGCATGAGCGGAGTCAGCTTCTTGTTCCATCATGTGTTGAACATGATTATTTTTCTACCTTTGCTTATGAATAAAGCATGAGTAAAGCAGTTAAGCTAGTACAGCACTGACATGTCATGACATCACAAACTTTGTTTGGCTTGGCAACGCATCACCGTCGTCAACGAAGAGGATTATTTGCCTCCAAAACAAATAATGATTCATGCAATGCAACACAAGTAGGAATATATTTATTACCAATATTGTCACCACATTATCCATAAAGCACCACCATTTGTCTGGAAATTAACATTAATATTTTAAGTCATTTCGGAGCTAAATCATACTTTTTGGAGCTATTTCGTGCTAAAAAATTAAAAATGCATAATCAAAATCGACAAAATACTCTCCCTTTAAGGATAAGAAAGGATAGAGACAACTCTAATACAAAAATACCTTGTGGCAATTGCGGAAAGTTAATTACAGGGCGCATATGAAAGCCCACATGAATGCAGTGCACGGAGGGTTGTTGGAAAAGAAGCAGGAGGAGATTGAAAAGAAGAAAAAGGCCATATCTGAGTATTTTGTAAGTTTCTATTATATATTTTCAATGCATAATATGTAATGACATGATAATATTTATTTACTTTTATACATCTTATTTCATCCATTTTATATTTAAACCTCCAGAGAAGTCCAGAGAAGACGTTCTTAAAAAGAAAGAGGAGAATGAGGCAGCCGAAAAAAAGAAGTTAGAGGAAAGGGAAGCAAAAGAAAAGCTTGCAACAGCAGAAAAAAGTCAAGCTATGCATGCGGCTCAGTCAGAAGAAAACCGAAACAGGGAAAAGGAGGAAAGCAGCCGAAAGCAAGAGGAAATACGCAGGCAAGAGGAAGCAAGGAAAGTGGCAGAAAGTCAATCTAGGGAACACGAAGAACAGTTACAGCAAGCGGAAGCTCGACGAGAACATGAGCTTTATAGTGAAAATAACTCGCAGTTGCGTGAAGAAATTTCTCAGCGCTCTGACCTAATACCAGGCCCATCAGCGTCAATTTTTGGAAACGTTTTGCAAATGGAAACTAACAACACAAGTGAAATGGAGGTGGATACTAACGACCTTATTGTTGATGATGCTGAAATGTTGCACGAGAATTCCATCGACCACGACTTTGAAGAAAGGCTTCATGAAATTGTTGCTGGCATGGATGGCGTAAATGAGGATGAGACTAATGAAAATGGACTCGATGTGTCTGTAGGGGATGAAGTTATGTCGAACGCACCAACGAAGAAACGTCGCCGCTCAGATACCACTCCCCCTAACAATGAGCCTTCTGTAAATGACAGGTTATTAGAAACAGAAAAAAAACTGGCCCTGTTGGAATCTGCAATATTAGAGAAACTTAATGTTCAGCCAAATGAAACTAAATTATCTGAAACAATGGAGAAAGCTATTGCTCCAGTTCATGAATCTGTGCAGGTCCTGACTAAATTGTTTCAGGAGAAGATGACACTCTCTCAATCTGGAAATGGTACAGAGAAAGCTGAAAACACTGAACGCAAACGTTTAGAATTGCGTGGAATAAGGACTGTTCCTGATATTTTGGAACAGGTTCCAATTCTTGCGTATCATTATTCATCGGAGGAAAGTAAGATGCTACAAGAAGCAGACGGCTTGCGCTGCACTTTATGCGTTACTGAGGAGATTTCAAGCCCACTAGAGACAGCTGCTGGAGTCCTTCGGTTTCAGTATGGTTTAGAATCAGTTGACGAAAATGGAAACTTGACCAGAGAATTCCGAAATTTTAAAATAAAAATTGCTCAACACTTTGAATCTGCATTACACTTAACCAAGGCAGACGTGACTTTGTCAGAGAGAGAGAAAGAAAGTGAGGTTGCTCATCTCAGCCGAAATGAAGAAGCTGGAATAAATTGTGCACGCATTGCTTATGATTGTATAACTTCATCACATAGCTTTAAGTCATATGAGCTCAGAATAGCAGATATTGCAACAATGGGAGCAAATGTGGGAACCAAAAATCATTCCAGAAAGTTTCCAGCCGAGATGGTTAAGCCTATATACGATGTTTTAAGGAGTTATCTGGTGGATGCAATCAATGAACCTCTGCCGGGTACAGGCCGACCTAGCCCTATTTCTGTGATAATGGATAAATACACTTCAAACCACAGAACTTTGAATGTCGTTGGAATAAATATGTACATGGGAGATGAAAGGAGAGAAATCAGGCATCCCTTAATAGATGCGTACGTCGTCGACAATCATACAGCAGCAGGAATATCAACATCTCTCCAAAACTGTTTGGACACAGTTGTTGAAGGCGCGGACTGGAGGCAAAGGTAAAATATTTATTTATCATTTCTTACAATACTTTCTGTCCACCTGTTACCTTTTAAAGTTACTATTGTTTGTAATATTTTTAGTTTTGTTGGCACCTCGGTCGATGGAGGAATGCTGAACCTTAACTACCACAGATTTCTTGACAATGAAGTTAACCCAAGAGAAGGCGCAGATGACTTTATTACTCACTACTGGGACTCTGGTCATTTAGGTATAAATTTCACTACCACTTTACATTCACTTTGTTATCATATTATTGGCATTAAGGAAACTTCATGTATTTTTATTTTTTAGTGGAGCTCGCCAACGTTGACTCTGTCAAACTAAAAAAGTTTAAGTGGGTTAAGAATACAACGGCAATAATCTCGGAAGTAAACAAAGCTCACCGAACTGGAAAACAACTTGAAAACATTATTGAAATTGCAAATGAGTCGAACGAAAAGCTCCTGGCTCCTAAATCATTCAGCAAGACACGGTGGGTAACCTATTCTCTGGATGCCATGACAGCAACGCACAACAACTACAGTGCATATTATGAAAATATCTGCAGTAATGAAAATGAAATGCTGGACAAAATCAACAATTCCACATTTGTTATGGACTTTTCGTTACTTACTGATATATATACAGTGCAGAGCAAACTGTCTCTTACACTGCAGAAATCGGATTTGTTTGAGTGGCAACTCAATAAAGAAATAAAAAATACTGTTACTGATTTAAGGATAATGGCGCATTCTCTACGGGACTCTAGTTTAGGATCAGCGGAATTGGGCATGGTGACGTCTACAGAAAATCGTTTGCTACTTCACTACACTTCCAGTGCTATGGCTGAAATGGAAACCAATTCCGAGTTCCATTCAAAAAGTATACTTATTCAACAGCATTATCCGATTGGAAATACTACGAGACAACGAGAGCAATCTACACAGTCCAATGAAACTAGCTACCAAGAAACTTTCAAGCATTCACGTGACAAGGCTGCTGACTACATTGAAAATGTCATCGAAAAGCTAGAAAACCGTTTTGAAGGTCAAAACGATGACGAATCAGTTATGGGGTGCAGACGCAAAATGATTAGTGAATCAATCTGTGAACTTTTTAGCATGGAAGCTATCCTTCAACGACCACGTGACAATATACCTGTTCAGGCACTGGAAACGTATTCCAGTTTGGCAAAAAAGGCTGGTTTCCTGAGGCACACTGCGACATTGCCTCGACTAAAGATACAATATTACAAGTTCCAGGATTCTGTCCACCGTTTTGCAAAAGGCCCATATGAAGCAGCTGGTGATTCAGTTGAAAAACGAGAAAGTGAGAAGGTATTTTACTCAAGATTGATAAATGGGAAGCATGGAGCAGTAGATTTTAAGGACATAAACCATTTACTTGCAACTGCCACCATACGTCTAGCTAATGAGAGCTTATGTGAATCAATGGCATCTTCAATTAAATTGATTCATGACCACCGAGGATCATTGGGATTGGATAGACTCGCACAAGAAGCTTTCATAACACGCAATGGTCCTAAATCAGCAGATGCAGCAACACCATTGTTAAGAAAAGCAATTAAATGGGGGTCCTGAAAAATGGAATTTCGTGGAAAGAGGTGACAAAACAAGAGGTCGTTTTGGGTTGGTAGTCACAACTCAATCCAAAGTGGTCAAGAGAATTAACGAAGTACAAGGAATTATCCCCATTCCAAAAAAATAGTCAAGTTCTTTTAGCTTTAATCAATCATTCTCCATATTTTGTTGAATGCAACAAATAAAAATTTAAATTCGTTGTGCAATATTTAATAAAACCTATATTATAATCATGTTACGTATATTATACCTTCGAGTGAATAAAAGGTCTAAAAATATTATTATTGCATGTTCAATAATTCAATACTTACTTTGTACAGCTCACTGCCTAGTAAGTTGCTGAATGAAGTGGTTTACGTAGAGGGCGACAAATGTGACAAATCGACTGAACTACTGTAACCTAGCTGCTAGAACTGGTGTACATTCAGCTGTATTGCGCATTTTGTTTGCTTTAGCTCTAGCTCCAGCCATTCCAATTGGGACAACTTTATTTGCTAGCCGCTGTATATATTGCTACTAGAACTCCAGCTCGACTCATATTTCACTATACAATTCACTTCTACATACATGCACAGCTCCACAGTTGAACACAGCTCGCTTATTCATTTATTTAGAGGAACCAGATTTTTCTCATCTGTCATACACTACGCAGTATTAACCGTTTTTTGAAATAGCATGTAAATGGAATAACTCAGATAATAGAGGAACCAATTTTTTATGGAATGAACTGGTATTATTTTTTAAGGTTACATAGAGGAACCAAATTTTTGTGGAATGAACTAGTAATAAGTTCAAGTTATATAGAGGAACCAAAATTTTCACAAGGAACCAAACATTTTTTGTCGCCGAAAAATGTTTGGTTCCTCTGAAGTATACTATTTTTTCGTTTGGTTCCTGTAGCGGCCCAATTAGGATATCACAACTTTTCCACCCGTGCTTGCAACCATCCAAAAAATGTTTTGTATCATCATTACAGCAGCAGAAGTGTAAAAACATGACGAAAAATGTATAT
>JAANSP010001988.1:0-13812 GCA_036850745.1 Homidia socia | reverse complement strand
ATGCGTCAACAGCCCAAAAACCTGATAGGTGTAATCCTACCCTCAGTTGCTAATTCACTAGATATCTAGACTTGACTGACTGTATTATTATCTTGTTTCAGAGAAGGGAGGGAATGTGCACAGGTGAACAGTTTTTTTACGTATTGCCAGCTTGTGCCCCCAAAACTTGACCACGAAGGGTGGCCGCTTCCACAGCTTTTATAACAGCAGCGCGCACACCACCGCTTTCCAGCGCTGCAACACCGCAAATAGTTGTTCCACCAGGGGAGCATACTGCATCCTTCATTGGGCCGGGATGCTGCTTTTCTTTTAAAATTAGTTCGCCAGCACCTTTCATTACTTGTGCAGCAATTTCTAAACTGATATTACGTGGAATTCCCTGTTTAACGCCCCCATCCGATAACGCCTCGATTATAGGGAACATAAATCCGATTCCTGAGCCGAATAATCCGCCATACGCATTAATTTGATGCTCTGGAACCTCATAGCTTAAACCGGTTGGTCTGAAAAAACTGTGAACTAGTGTTCTCTCTGACTCGGAAATATCTTCTGGCCCAGTAAACACTGCGACGCCGCAGTTAACCTTAAGTCCAATGTTAGGCATTGTCCGGAAGCACCTGAACGTTCCATTTGTGCCCTTCATCAGAGTTTCTACAGCTTGTTGAAAGTTTGACAGTGTTATTCCAGCCATTATGGAAATGTGAGCTATGGACTTTCCGTCTGGAAATTTGAACTCACTGGCAGCTATGTCTTTTGCCAGTTTGCTAATGGCTCCGGGAAACATTTGCGGTTTAACTGACCAAACTATTATATCCGACTTTTTGAAGACATCCGCTGTAAAAAATACAAGCGGTTCAATTCACTTTAAATAAAATTTAGATTACGAGCATTTCACTAAAATGTTGATTTGCTTTGCATACCATTATTAGTAGACGTTTCGCAGTTAAACTCCCGCCAATCCTTTAGATTTCTCTGTGAAGTCGCACTAACTATTACATTGGCTGGATTTAAGATTGCTGAAATGGAAAGCATATTATTTGTCAAATTTATCTCAATGTTATCTTCATGATAACTCCTCATCTCTATTAATATTGAATTAAATTCAGATACATACTATTTTTTTCTTACCCTTTTTAAACAAAGGAAAGGCAATCGCCTTGGCCATGTTGCCACAACCAATAAACCCAACGACGCCCTCGATTCGGATGTCTTCTTCCATTGGGATTTGCTCGCTCANTTTTTTCTTACCCTTTTTAAACAAAGGAAAGGCAATCGCCTTGGCCATGTTGCCACAACCAATAAACCCAACGACGCCCTCGATTCGGATGTCTTCTTCCATTGGGATTTGCTCGCTCATTTTGGCTTTTGATAGAGATAGTTTTAATTATCTCTAGTTTGGGGAAAATCTTTTTTTAGTAATTTGTACTAATTTTTGTTTCTGGAAGAGAATGCAAATTTTCAAGTGTAGTTTTGCCAACACTAGAAAGCTTGTAGATATTTTTGAATAAAAAATGTGTCTGGAAGAAATATGTATATAAAATCTTTGAAATGTAAAGAAAGACCATCTGACAACTGAACCAAAGGAATGCTATGCCTGTGTGGAAGTGGAAGCATGGAAAGTTACAAAGTTGACAGAAACAAGGGTTTTTAATGTGTGGGTTGGGTATACACTCTAGAATAACGTGCTACTTTTAGCTATCGATCTCTAACCTACCATGTGTAGCGTAGTAGCTTGTAGTGTTGGTATGAAATTCTCAAGGTCACAAGACAACATTGTGGATAAATACTGACATTTAAGCAGAAAGAATTTTTTGGTCATTTTGAAATAATGGTGTGCGGATATGAGCGAAACATCTTAATAATAATTTAAAGTTCATTTAGCGTATATTTGGCATGAGATTGCATGTTATGACGGTTATTTAATAGATTATTGACTGAGCTAAAAATCGTATAACATTGCAGCTTCTTCTTTTCATGATTAAAACTGAAGGTGAACGGGTTACACTTTTCAACTTACACCACACCTAGCCTGTATTTGAGATGCTCATGTCGGTAAAAATGAAAAAAAGTAAGCATTGCAATCGCCTTCTTAAAATTGCACGATTTTATTCGCTTTAATTGATAATATCTTTTAAAGTACAGAGACCAGCCTGTGTGTATATACATACATACTTAAAAATATTGATTAATCTTTCTTATTGCTGCGTTTTTAAGTACAAGTTATTATTGCACCACAAAATAGTGGGGTTTAATATGCGCTATAGCATAAACCTTAGCTATTTACCCACTGCAACTCGTTTTCTACAATGCATCTCAAATCATTCATTTGCAAATTCGATGCAAAATTTGTTCCTTTCTGGAATCTCGCAACACAAGCAGCAGAGCAAAAGTGAGTACATCCAATAGATAATTTCCCATCATGCATGTCATCCCAATCACCCTGAATATCATTTTCCCCAGCGGCTGCCCTTAATCTCATTCGTTCCCTGACATTCTCATCAAAAACCCATCCTGGAATGTGAAAGATAATAGGCCAACTTTCAGTAAAGACGGGCTTCATACACTCGAAACATTTTGCCACAGGACCCGCCATTAAAATTTTACGTAAATTGAATGGCAGGATTAAGTCTAATGCATCCTCCATTGGTTCACTGTCAGTTTGATGATTTCTCTGTTGCTGCTGCTGGCTCAGGCTTTCCAGTTTTAATGTGGTTGACCCAGTTTCCATCTTGGAGGGATTATTATCACCAGAATGTTGTGCCTTGGATAAGCCTTTATCATCATGCTTGGCAACACAAGCCATTTCGCATACACTTTCTTTTTCTCCAGGCATATTCGCACAGTTTAATGATGTTGTTGATGTGGAGGGTAATACTGCCCTGCTAAAACTGCTACTGGATTCAGATTTTCCTTCATTTATCGGTAAACCGACTTTTTGAATGGCTTCATCATCTTTCTTCTCTAGATCCCCTCTTATGTTAATTAAAGAGTTACCAGCTTTTTGCGGTACGATTAAAGGTTCAATGACAGGCTTAGCACCGTACTTCTTTTGGGTTGCTTCCTCCAAAAGACCAAGCTGATGCACTTGTCTTAAGCACAGCTCAAGCAAGGAAGCAACCGTTACTTTCACCGTGGCTGCTGCGGAGGCTGATGATGATGCTCCTCTATCCTCAACATTATTACAATTTCCATTGAAGCCGCAATGGTGGTGGTGAAGCTTCACTATATCTTCATCAAAATGCAAAGTACGTCGTTTCCCTTTGAAATTCACTTTTATTTTCGGCCTATTCGCCCCACTCCAGTAGGTGTACAACTGCAGTTGGGTATCTGCTGATGTGGTTTCATGAGGAGAAAAAGGGTTAGGTCCTCTGCCACCATTGTCACTTTCTCCTGGATCCAGACCACATCTAAAGTAGTGTAATAACAAGAGAAAATTGGAGTAAACCACCAAGAAGGAGAAGAAAAAAGAAAGTAGTGCTCTAATAATAAAGAGATAACTTTTGTTCTGTGCATTAAAAGCGTTTTTATGAAGGGTCGCTACTACAGACAACTTTGCGTATTTACTGCGCATCTATTAGCTATTATCTTGATAATTATTAGAAAGTCGACATAATATTTTTCAGTATGCAAGCAAGTATAAATTTGGTGGGTGGTGTTAGTTTTGCTTGTCGGGTGGCTACAAACATGCAGCGTGTAATAATAACCAGCTTAAAAGATCCTTTTTTTACCCAAAGCATTCAACGCTGCTTCCCAGCAATTGAATTATCCAGTACGGAATCCAGTTGAGCCGTGGATTACCATCGAAGAGAAACTGAAGACTTCTATTATTATTATTGCAATTATTTAATGATCCTGCAGCATTGGATTGAGCTGCTGCTCTTAATGAACGCGAGCCAGTAGTTCGGCTGCTGTGAAAGAGAGAGTGGAATGGTAAGCTGGGTAAAAGGAGAAGATTACATCGGCAAGCTGAAAAGTATCTGAGATTACGAAGCAAGCAAATATTGCGTGGTATGGCGCTAATGGGATTTCTGTCGATGCCGAATTCTTCCAGTGCATGCAAGCCGTCAATAACATCCGATGGAATTCTGCAGATCCTGTTTCCTGAAACCTCCAGTTGTTTCAGGCGGTGAAGATTTTTTAAACCTGAAATATATTATTATTAGCATATCATTTAGACTCTAGTAATATAGGTGGACAGTCTGATTTTCTAACTTTATGTGACTATATAGCCGGTTTACTAGAGTTTTTAAAATGATCCTTCCAATGTCCAATTGCCAATTAGGAAATACAACCAATTCTACGCATATTGACTTGACACTTTTTTATTTTCATTGTCACATTTTTCTACCTAGCTACCTAACATGATATGCAGAACACTACAGTTAATTTAATTTTCAATGATGACTGCTGTTAAAATATAGATTAAAAAATAAATATTGATATTAATTTACATTTTGGTAGCTCCTCCAATTGGTTGTACGTTATCAGGAAACTTTCCAGTAGATTCAAATCGCCCACAGTGGCTGGCAAATTTCTTATGTAGTTTTGCGATAGATCAAGCACTTTTAGGCATTTTAATTCACCGATTTCAATCGGCAACTCTTCCAGTTGATTGCCCACAAGGTAGAGATTTGTTAAGTTGCATAGTTTTCCAATGTTTGCTGGCTGAAGCCGTGCAAAAGGAAAAAGTTAAAATACGTATGCATGATTTGATTTTCACTTAAATACTTGTAAAGTGTAATATTTTGATTTTGCTTTGAACAATTATGGCAAACATTTACCAGTTTCTCCAGACAATTTCTTTTCAAGTAAATTTCCTCAATGTGCTCTCCATAGTTTAGAACTTCAGTGGGAATTTCCCGTAAATTACGATAATTCCAGTGCAGTATCATTCTGCCTTGAATGTCTTGGACCAACTCATAATCACAATCACAACACTGCTCATCCTCCAGCTGCAATTCCATAGGAGAGCTCTTTCCGCTGGAGAATCAGCTGTTATGAAAACTTGATTGAAAACTGGACCGTTCTCTATGCCTTTAGCAAAGAGCTCATGAGAAACCTAGTTACTTTTGCAACTTTTCTTCTCCAGACTGGATGCTCCTACTTTTACGCTTATCTCTACTTTCTGATGATAACAGCATTCCGTTTAGAAAAATAATGCATTTTTAAAATTCTAAGTATCTCTCTATAAGTGAGCAATGTAAAAGGAGAAAGGTTTTTGTATAAAAACTGAAATTCACTGCGCGTTTTACGTTTTTTAGTTTAAAAAACTGCAACTTGCAAAGCATGCTTTTTCAAAAAATAGTTTCTATCTCTATTTAATTTGCCAACGTGCTACTGACGTGAGAACACTGTTTACTGCACTAATGTACATTTGTGTGCCGTTGCATGTGGCATAATGATCCACTGGGAAAGTTGCCAGTTCAGCAAAGCACCAGTTTTGCATGCGAAATTCGGCTCGGGCACACATATGGAAAGGCGAAGGACATGCATGATATCTATATGTACTCTTTCCAACTTTCTTTTCTTCATGAGCAAGTCAGTAAGTAAAGGTCTTGTGCTAAATTTCGCATGGCAGCACAGTAGTGGCAGGTGTATGCAATGGCAATGAATTTGCTATGGACCATGATGAACGCTGAACGGAACCTCATTGGGCGTTGAATATTATGCCATGAAGTATGGTGCACGGGTAATAAACATCACGTTCCATTTTTTGAAATCAACTGAACAAAATATGCCACTGGTAGAGTGTAGAACGTTAAGCATACTTAGCAAATGGATAAAAAGTAAAATCAATGCTTGCGCGAAAATAAAAATTTTGCGATTTTCAGAGTCCCAACAACATGTGCTTCCATCAATAACTTTCATGCATTTCTTTGGACTCGATAAAACAAACAGATTTGTAAGTTTTATAAATTAAAACTTACTATCGCCTATTTTATTTTGAAAAGTAATTTCATAAAGTTTGGGGCTTTTATTATTTTACACAAAGTTTTACTTTAAATACAAATGCACACGTGTGCACTTTAACAATAATTACAGTAAATTGTGATATTTATTTATTATACTGGAGTCCTGTCCTACGATATAAATCTATAGCTTATATTTATGTAGATGGTATTTGATTTATAATAATTAGCAGAACTCGTTTCACGATTGTTTTTCATTTGTATATGTAGCCAAATAGTTTTTCTTTTTAGGTAGTAATTTTCTAAAATGTATATTTTTGGCTGTATATGTACATATTGTAGCTATTATACACGTTTTCTAATCTATTAGCCAGTTTTTACAGACCCAATGTACATACGTACACATAGAATGGTGCTTATTTACAGATTGGGTTAGTCATCATGAAAATAACAGTAGTTTGCCAAAACTTTTCCCATAAAATTATTATAACTGTAGACATGTAAAATGGTGATGGTGGTGGAGCGATGATTTATACATACAATATACTTAGTCACAATCAATGTTACACTTGTTTTGTTTAATTAATACAAGTACAGCTCAGTAGTGCTACCTTATTCTATATCCTGGTTTAAGAGTTCTTAATTTATAATATGAAAACATTCAATTAACTAGCCATCTAAAACTATCACAATTATGAGTAATATAGAAATATACAACCCGCTTAATACAAAGCCATTAATTTGTAATTTGTCACTCTTTCAAACTTCAGAATCCAAATAAGACTCAATGCGGTAATTACCCAACAAGTGAAAAATATTAAAACACTGCAAACTCCTCACAATAAAGTATGCTTTCTCTTTTTTAAACTAATCGGGGACACAAGGTGTGGTAAACTGATATCCATTATCCTTCGTAGCATTTGCGCTATTTTCTCAGAGATTTAATTTCTCAACTAAATAGTCGTATTCCAAACTGTCTTTGTCCTCATCTATTACATAAATCCGACCCAAACCGCAAAAAGGGTGCATCATCAATAACAGTGGTACTTGTAAAGTGACTTTTTAAACTAAATTACATAACAAAGGAATAGTTATTATCCTACACCAAGCTTCTTATAATAAATATTACGAGGGAAGTTATATTCCTTTTTTTAATTCTTGATAAATTAAAATGATTTTAATAAGGCACTTTAAGATATACGGTTGAGATTAAAGAATTTTATTTTGAACCCTTATTTTATATTACCTTTCATTAATTAAACATACTTTTTATTATCCAAGTAAAAAACATCTCCTTTCCGTATGACGATATTCACACATCCTCGCAATTAACGAATCTCCATAATATTTTTAACATCAAGCAACTATTGACAGAGAGTAGAGAGATAGAATACCTCCAAAAAAACTAATTTTGCTAATACTGCTGCAGTATTTATCTATTTATGTAGCTAGTAGGAATGCTTACATTTTAGCTATGCATATAATTATTTAACTTTGTTTATCTCATCTGGTTATACACTTTTTAAACAATTTAGCCAACTGTTTCAAGGTTCGTGTCATACAAAAATCATTTCCAGTCCACTAGAAATACGTCAAAAATTGACCATCTGAATTATGTACAAATATAAAATATCACCGGATAATTTTTTAATCCACAATTTGCTACTTTTAACGCTGCTTAACATATCTTACGGTTTTTTCTAGACCTCTTCCTAAATAGATGTGTAAGGTGCTTGAAATTCAACTTAATATGCAAGAGTAAAATACATTCAAACGTAGGAATTTAACATTGGGACAGTTAAATTTTAAGAACATAATATTCAAAAGTGTTTTAGAAAGACTTGCCATGCCCTTTATGTTACCAGTCGCTTGCAATTTGAGGTACTTGGCTTAAAAAGAAACAAAATGACATAGAATGCGCTAATTAATACGGTATTTTAATTTTAGTTCAACAGAAGGCAGAAAAGAGGAAACAAAAAGATTACATCATGATGTCCTGACCAACGCACTAAACGCATTCTTTTTGAAAGTGAGGAATGTTTAAGGAATGCAATAAGAAATATTTTCTGAAGCTTTGTATACAGCCCAGTGTTTTCTTTATCAACAACTTTCTCTTAAGATTATTGCCGAATTTCTGTAGAAATAACAAATACATCTTTCCTGTCTGTTCATTGGGTCCAGCATTCTTCATTATTACATCGTTATACTTTTCTACTTTCTTTAATAAAACCGAATGCAACTTGGGTGACACAGCATTAAGGAATTTACCAACGTCATACTAAATAGGGGAACGATATAAATTAATTTGTTTTTCCTACGGATCATTTTCGGACCAACGTTTATGTAGTCCTCGCACATTTTTGTATGGAGGTTATTGATTTTGTATTTTGCTTTTCATTAATAATGAATGTCCAACTAATGATTTTGGGATACATTCCAATTTAATCACATTGACATGTGCATTTAGACATTTGTATGCTGCTTTTATTGACTTGCTGTTTATTTATCTCAACTTTTTAATGTACATGATATTTTTTACGCACACATTTATTTCGTACACGATAATTCTTAAAACTACCAATTTACAATATTTGTAACTTTATAATAATATTATTACATACATGGAAGCAAATGCTTTTTTGTTATACATAAATACTCCAGAGGATATATATGTAAAATATTATGTTAAAACACAGAGTATATACAGGGCACACTATTTATTATAAGGTTATTCAGGTGACACCATACAGACCTGATAAGAATTCAAACTTTTACAAAACATATAGCATTAATCACATTTAGTTCTATATGTACATCTAATCCAATATGATACAAAGGTAGCAGCTTAATATAAATATATGTACACGCATTTTTACAGCTAGATTCTCTTTCTTATCTTTTTTAATTATTATTATGCAGAAGCTATTTTCTCCATTTTTTGCTCCAATAAAATATTCGTCTGCATTCAAAAAGCATTATATTTATTGATGCCTATACCAAATTAAAGGATTTCAAAAATCTTCACAGGGTTGGTCTCATCTATTTTTTATGTACAATGCTTACAATAAATTTCTAGCAATTTATACAGTGGGTATACATAATATACAATATACACTTGAATACAGTATCATTTATGAGCATAGTAAATACATTTTTTCCAGATATACATATGTACACACTTTAACGATTATTTTTATTACTATTACTATACAGCCGAGAAAAAATTTGCTGGGTATTCAATTATCATCTACTTGTCAACTCCATGTCGGTGCTGCTAATCTGATAATGCCGGAAGGACAGAAGCCATCTCGAAGTATAAAAATAGAGGACGAGAAGAAGAACATGTCCTGGTATTGGGGATCCAGGTAAACTTCTCCAGCCCAAATTGTTCCCATGTTGCATCGCCGCAGGGTGCTCTCCTACTAGGAGGGAGAAGAGAAAAGAAAAAAACGAGTTTAAATTAATTTAATTTTACTTGATGGATAAAGGTAAAACGCTCAAGCGATCTCAGAGCCAACTGGTGCTCTGAGATCATGATATTCCATTTAGTGGCATTTTATTCAGCAATTTTAATTACAATGAGAACAACGAACAACGTGTCAATACACATTTCCCATTTGCTGTTGCAATAAAAACCATTTGTACGCTTTGGGCATTGTTGAGTTGTACTTGTGTGTTGGTGTTGCTAGTGTCGATTGAAGTTGTAGTGATAACTTTGCGAGAAAAAAAACTTTGTGAGCCGTGAATATAGGTAAACCTCTTCGATAGATGCGCCATTATGAATAGGAGACCATAAAACTATAAAAGTCAGAAATCTATCCACATCAAAGGTTGTCAGTGGAGGAAGCCAAAAAGCCAAATGGATGAAACCCAATTTTCTTAATCATCAACAAGAGACGTTCAACACTCCATTAAAGTAATAAGAAAGTGGCCTACATTTAAAAAATGAAGTTTTCATTTTGGTGGCACACATTAATCAAACTTTCATATGGATAGGATCTTTCCTCCATAAGGAAATAATTTTTTGCATGCATTTTCCCTTGGTACAAGCACGTACATGCATAGAAAATGGCAAAAAGGCAAAAGTGGCCGATTAATCCGATCGGAAGGTAAATCCATACTGTCAGTTTGGATGTCGAACCCTCGTTTATCACAAGATATGTATTTTAAGCACATCTCAAGGTATTGGCAATTTCGTATGCAGACATTACATTTTTTCTTCCACGAGCTTGTCTTGCCATGTCACGGCTGACTGATTGTTTAACTAAATTAGTTAAATCTGTGAAATTGTGTTTGGTGAAAGAGGGAAGGGAACGTTACTTGCCCCGAAAAAAGGTCAATAGAAAGCAACATAAATGCGTATACCTGCTTCTCTGGAAATATTATGTACATCAGCATTCAACAGAGGAAAGAAGGCAATTTTTATTGCCATTTTGAGTTATTTCTTGGAAAGCGAATTTTATAGAGAATATAGTAGGTACGCATAGCATAAAAAAGAAACATCATTATCATTTTTCTCATTCAGCAGCAGAACACACTCTTCACACAGAATATTAAATGGACAAATATCTTGTTGCTCATTGATGGCATAATAATAAATTTTTCACAAGGAACATTTTCCTACGACTCTTCTTTTTTCCCAATTTTTGTCTCTCCAAGAAGAAAGGAATAACTGTTCTATACAACTGTCCACCAGAGAGGATAAAAGCCAGACAATAGAATTGCAGGTATATATACTACGCCCATACTTCTGCCTAAAGTGCTGACATGAAGAGAAAAAAGTCATCCTTCCTTTTTGACAGTGACGCTAATCTGTTCAATTCATTCAAATGCAAGCTGTCTTCACATAGGCATGTTTGAAAATTGAGTTAAATTTCGATTTATTCTGGCAGAGTGTAAAATACAGAAGAATACTCCTACTTATGTATACATAATATATTCTTGTAGACTATTTTTAACTTTAGTCAAATTAATTTCCCAGAAGAAGAGGAAGAAAGCAAGGGATTATATTCTACATTACTATGTATTATTATTACAGTTTTCTGTCCAAGTCAGAGAAGAAATACAAGTGAAAAGTTAAAAAGAGACTTCACATAATCAGGAGCATTGTTAAGACCATGTCATTTGTACAAGGCAAGTTGACATTCCTTTTTGAAATCTCCAAAAATTACTGTAACTTTTTATCCTCTTATTTTAGCAGCAGCAACAGAGAGAGAAAATGAATACACGCTACATTTCTGCTCTCTGTCTGTCCAACACAATGCACGTATGGACTTTTAATAACAAGTGGGACCTGAGCAGCTGCACTAAACATAAACATATTTTTGCACGAGTAGTTTAGGTAGTTTATACACAGCCAGCAAATCAAGTCACTCATATCAAGTGTACACTGCACTGCTACTTTCCGAGCAAAAAAAGAGAAAAGAATGGAAAAGCACTTGGGTCGGAATGAGTTGAGCATGTGTATTCACATACGCCCTTTGGAGTGGTTTGCTCTCCTGCAAGCTTTCACTTTTATAGGTTCGCTGAGCACACACATGGGAGCAGGTTCAGTACGTGACTTTCTCCAATAATTGAAGTCATGACGAAACACCAGTGGAATAATAATAAATCAAGTTTGCTTGCTGCTCTTGCTCTGCTCTGCCGCTATGTAGTCTATCTAAAGGGTGTAGTAATGGCAGTGGTAGTACATTGTTCGGAAATCTGTTTGCCCGAAAAATGCTCAACTTTGTGTAGTCATGATTGTGTGCAGAGTGCAAAAAAGAAAAGGTGCACTACTACTTGATAATGCTCCGACTATTATGAACTGCTGCTGTGTATTTTTGCAGTAGTAGTGAGGATAATGGCGTTAACATTTTTACTATTGCTTTTTTGCTACATTCTCCTAATCTACCAACACTTTTACTTGTACCAAGTCCTATAATTTTTCATTGCGCGTTTTATTCGCGTTTAAGATTATAGGCCTATACAAATAATATACAAAATAATGCATCTGTATCCTTTGTTGTATTAACCAACCAGTACAATGTAAACTTGCTGATTTTGGCCCTTAACCACAAATTAAACTTTTATTATTCTTTTCATTACCAGCTTTCCCTGTGCCTTGTTGGTCATGGCTAACCCATTTCAATAAAAAAATAGACTGAAATATTTGGTATGTTAATATGCTTGTAAACGTGCCTTCAAAATTAGGTAAATATTCTATGAATGCCGATACGTTAAGAGCTGCAGACATATTGTACCACTTTAGCAATGTCAATGTGACATTGCCCAGAGTTTGCCCTTTTTCTAAGCGCATATATCCAGCCATCTTCTTCCGTAATTTCTTACTGGAGACTATATTCTCACAGGAGCAAAATCAGCAGCATCCTGTAATTGGTCTATCCAGCGTGTTAAAGCACCACATCATCATTTTTGCCAGGACTTTTGGGAGCGGAAGCAAAAAAGTATATTTTTTGCTGATACCAAAAGTGTGCTGACTACTTGCTCACAAAATGGCGATAAGAGTATAGTTGTGTGGGTGTTTGCGGATGGCATATGCAGACAACCAGAAGAAGAAATTCCGTTTTGTTGGATAACGTGTCTTTGAACATTGTCGAAATACTTCCGCCATGCGTCCACTGATATCATTAGTCCCATGATTCCACTCCTTTTTTTCGGAAAAGGCACATTGGACAGGCAAGATGTGCGGGATATAGTAGAAGAAAAATATGTGTAGTTGTGAAAAAAAGTATAGAGTACAAAGTGGGCGACTTGAAGTCATTGATGCGAAAGTTATTTGAGATAATCCATATAGTTGGATTAAAGACCATGGTTTCTTTGTTGGTGAACATAAGAAGAAGAAGATGAAGAATAACTAGACATGTCCTTTATGGAATTCCCTTGCCTTTCGTTAGCTTTCTTTAATGAGCTGCGAGAACTTTTCCCAACAGAGAAAAGTAAAAGTACACTTTTCTCATGTTCACCCACACTCAACTTGCTAAAATACAATGCAAAAAGACAGCCAGAAATAAAAGTCTCTATTTTCCACACCTCTTCTTCTTGGACATCAAAACGGACCTCTGCACAATACTTCCTGAATGCGAGCCTTCAAAGGAAACATTATTACGTGAACAACAAAGACAAGCAAAACAAAACGTCAGCAAACTTCACTGCGACTAAAGAAATGGGTCTACCTCTGACTTTTGCTGTGAGGAGGAGTCTGGAGTTGAAATCCTTGAGGACTTACGAAAGATATTATTACTGAATTCCTAAAAAATATATACCTAAAAATGTATCTAATGACTATGACGTCCTTCTATTGAGCCGTTGAAAAGGTTATTTCTTTAAAAATGTTATGACGCGACCGGGTATTTCCTTTTCAAACTGTAAACTTTTGACGTAAGTCGGACCAGCCAGGAAAAATATAGACTGAAGCAATTACCGAGAATAGAGTTGTTTGGATGGGTGATTAAAATAGTATGCGAGTAAACTGGTTACGAAAGCGTCAGAAACAGAGTTGATTGGCAATTATGACTAAACCGTTTATTTTGTTTATTTGCCTGTAGAAAAAATGGCAAAGTGGAGCAGTTTAAAATAGAAACACAAGCAAATTATGCAACCGTGTGTTTTCTTTATTTTAGGCACTAGCAGTGTATACAATAGTTAGTATTTCATTTTCCATTCCAATGAGCCAACAGACAAATAAAACCCAACAAAATAGGATAGCAGCAGCAGTGCAACGTAAAGTTTTTGAGCATTGAACCGTTTCATTGTTTGTATGTTCGTTGCACAAGGCATTGCCGACAAATAGCATTTAAAATAAATAAAAAGACAACAACTCAAGCAAAGAGTCATTCCCGCGGGTGCGATTTACTGAGCTGATAAGCACACTTGGTTTTTGTGTGTCATGATGATGCTTATT
>JAANSP010001987.1:0-13813 GCA_036850745.1 Homidia socia | reverse complement strand
AGGACCACATTGGAAATGACAGTAGTTAAATATTGCCCCCAACATTTATTTAATAAACACTTGCTGCATAAGTAGTATATTTACAGCATTTGTTTTAAACACTAAAAATATATAAAACACGCAAAGCGCAGAGAAAGTTTACTTTTCCAACGTATTAAAAAAGTTGTCAATGCAAAACACTTCATCTTTTGTTTGCGACAATGACACTTTGGCAAAGATTTACCCAGATAAAAATTAATCTAAAAAAAAATAAACTGGGGCATCATGAAAACACTTTCCTGGAATGAGAAATAATAGCAATTAGAAAAGCACACACAAAGAGTTACTGCGCGTTCACACGAAAAGGTATTAATTCAAAGATTATTTCATAATAACATGCGATTTTGGATACCGTTACTGTCTAAATAGCCTTTCAAAGACCTTGAAAATTGTATTCCAAATGGTCTACATTTCACGCTCATCTTTCTCTACATCAACACAACTGACTTGAGTACGTGGGCGGATTTTTAGCAACCAAATATTCTAGGCAATCTGAAGGCATGTTTGGTACTCTGACGACTACAGTCAGTAACCTGATAATTTTGCCGAGAACTTAGAAACGTTGTATGCACATGTTGTTTTTCGTAAATCCGTGTATTTATTTTGTGGGTCAGACTCAAAATGCCTATTATCATATCATATATATATTTATAATGACATGGCAATATGAAAAGAACATTTTTGAAAGTCATCCACCCATTTGCTTTCATATTCGACTTCGCTAGAAGATTTGTGTATGAATTTTAGAACTCTTGAAAACAAGTTCAGAAGAGGGGCGGAGGTGAGATTTTTTTTGAAAATAAAAATATCTCTTGACTTTGTATGAAGCTGTTTGTAATGCCGAATATATTGTTTAGTAAGCTGCATAGATAGATAGTTAAATTATATCAAATTTTTATTTGCACTCAATATGGAAAGTAACGTTTCAAAAAATAGGATTTTTGATTTTTGCATGGTAAAATAGTACACAACAAATAATACATTAGTGTATGAATAAACAAATAACTCATCCAAGAATATCGATCCGAATGAATCAATGACACGTCTAGATATTTAGGAGGAAAAATTGGAGAGCGTATATAAACTTGACTCTACATGACGAAAACGTTAGCAAATGTTCCAAAGGACATTAAATTGACATGGCTAATATCTTCAGTTCCTGCCACTCCATTTTCTTCTTCCTTTAATTAGGTTATGTTGTTAAATAGAAAAAATATATGAAGCCAAATAAAGGTGACATTTTAAAAGTAGTAAGTGAATAACTTGAAATAAGAAACCAACTGAAATCAAATATGACAAGCGTACATTAACTTGTCCGATTCTAGAAATCTAGGGAAAGGAACATAATAGTCAGCAATGCCTAATTTGGTGAAAGTCATTAAAGAAAAAGAAAAATAGGCAATTTAAACTTGTAGAATCTACTTAATTAGTTATTGTCGGGAAAATAATACGATTGAGTGAGTATGTAATGAAAACGGTAAAAAAGGTTGTTGTTTAGAAACTAAAGTAATTTACTGACACCTGAGATAATGCTTTCTCTCTCCTCGCTGATGTGATAAATGCATTTACTTAACATCATGCATAGCTAGGTATGATGGTGAGGTACATGCAAAAATTAAATTGGAATTGATGAAAATGATAGCATGCATACATAAACCGTCTACCTTGTACCTTAAAGCGATTACGCGATGCATTAGTTAAAATAATGGTTTATATACATACAGGTGGATGTGAAAGTATATTGTTCACACGAGTAAGTAATTTACTGACACCTGAGATAATGCTTTCTCTCTCCTCGCTGATGTGATAAATGCATTTACTTAACATCATGCATAGCTAGGTATGATGGTGAGGTGCATGCAAAAATTAAATTGGAATTGATGAAAATGATAACATATATACCTAAACCGTCTACCATGTACCTTAAAGCGATTACGCGACGCATTAGTTAAAATAATGGTTTATATACATAAGGTGGATGTGAAAGTATATTGTCCACACGAGTAATTCGTTTCATGGAGTTTAGTTTCTCCGATATTTTGGTGCAGCTAGAATCATTGGCATTAACAGTGAGCTTCCATAAAGAAGGAAGGGTGGCAGTGGGTTCTTATAGCAGAACGTGACATTCCATTCCATGTTAAAAGTTTACTATATTAAAGTAGAAATAAAAAGGGATCTGGGTGTGTGCAAAAACCGAAATTTTGTCACTTGCCTTCTTCTTGTACACCGACACTGCCTAGATAACTAAATTAACAGACTGACAATTTTGAATTGAAAAATGGAACAAAAAGAAGCAAAGGTATAAATTTTCTTTTAGCATATTTAGTTTATAAAGTTAGTAAGAAAGAAACTAAAGAAATACTAAGCTTTAAAGTCTGAATAATTTTCATCCATTTGTATCATTACATCAGAGTTCTAAATAGACTCGAAAGGGTTAGAAATTAAAAAGGTATCTTGCGGGCGGAAAGTGACGAATGAAAGCTGAATAAGATAAGTAGGACTTTTGATTTTACAACCGAGTTTATCAATAAAAAATACTCATTTAAGGATCTGGCCTAACTAATGCACTGTCATTTCCATCCCTTATCGTTGAATCAAACAAGCGGTTTTAGGGTAAGTGCAAGGAATTGTAGGATGTGTTTATGTACATGCTATTCTGCTGGAATCATCGGCCAATGAGTTGTAGAGAAACTGGAGAAAGCTCATTATGCCCAATGCAGACAGACAGACAGACAGACTAACATTGCCTCCGCTACTTTCTTCATACGCTTGACACTAAATAAGAAGATAAACAAAGGCAGTAGTATTGCATCGTGCCGCTGGGTGCACGTGCGCTGGGTGCAGCTGCTGCAGCATTGTCTCTTTCTTTTCCGCTGTTGACCCGCTGACGGCTCTCCTCGACTTGAGAGTTGTTATTGTTGAGGTGGTGGTGACATTGACATTGTGGGGAGAGGGTCAGTGTCAGTCAGGTGTTATACAGAGATAAATGTAATCTTTATATTGTCCATTGGAAACAGCAATTATAATTTGGCAAGAAATCAGGCTCTTCAAGTAAAATATAAGTGTAACAATTAGAAATTTCTACGCTCTGTTAAATTACTGGAACATTTAAATTAAGTTTAAAATTGTGTTGATAATTGCACACTAAAAATCTTTCCCATTAATACTATCATCGTAATTATAGTTAACAAAGTAATCAGACTCCCCAATTTAAAATTATCGTAAAACAGTGTTAGTTTTAGTTTGTTTATAAGTCATACCGGTAATTTCTGGAGGCCATCTCTCAGCTGAATATGAGGACCAAACATTATAATGAATTACGCCCGGTGGTTTACTACATTTAATTAATTAAATAATTATTTACTATATTATTATCAGAATCATATGTTCTGTGTCAATCAGTGTTGTGAATCTTTTCATGAACTAAATTTCATTTAAATTTAATTAAAATAAAGATATTTTGAAAATAATTGGGTTATATTTTGTGATTTTCCAGGAGATGTCCACAACCCTAGCATATACAATCCAAGGATTGGCAATTTTCTTCGTGATATTCGCTTCTGGAATGTGGGTTATTCATCTGATAGCCTTCTTTTGGAGGTAATCTACGACATAAGTTAACCACTATGTTAATTGCTCATTTCCATGCGTCAGTTATCATCTTTGAATGATACAGATGTAATGATTTGTTAATTGAAGTGGTAACTAAAATATGTTCGTGTGTCTTTGCTTTTTTAGTAAATGGAAATTACATAGGAAACGAAATTGGCCCCCAGACATCCCCCTTCCTGGAGTATCTGTCATCAAACCGCTCGTTGGAGAAGATCCACATTTAGCTTCAAATTTAGAAACATTTTTCACGTTAAATTATCCAAAGGTAACATGATACAACAAAGATCAGATGTTGCATCAATGTCAGTAATTGTTTGGGACAAACTTGGGTGGACATTGTCTTTATGAATATTTTGAAAGCAAAGAGGGGGGTCTTTTCTTTTTACATAATTTTTATGGGTTCGGTCAGGTCAGGTTATTTTCCTTTGAAAGCAAAGGGGTCTCATCTAAATGTCCATAAAGATAATGCTGACCCAAACTATAAGATCATTTGTACAAATGTCGGAAGAAGAATATTCAGAGTTAATGGTAATGTTTGAATGAAATTCTTTTGTATGTTTCTAGTACGAAATCCTATTTTGTGTTCAAGATAAGAATGATCCGGCAATAACTTTAGTAGAAAAACTGATGGAAAAGTACCCCCATGTAGATTCCCGACTTTTTCAAGGTGAGAATCGAATTTAAATGGCTTTTAAAACTGCTTTAAACGTCATACAGCAAATTTGGAGCAAATGAAATGACATATGTTGTATAATGTTTATATTATTAAACTACATTATAGGAGGAGAAAGGGTCGGAATAAATCCTAAAATAAACAACATGCAGCCTGCGTATATATCTATGAAGCATGAACTAATCCTGATTTCAGACAGTGGGATAAGAAGTAAGAATTACAAATATTAAGCGTGTAATTGTAACTTTCCAAACAAGGCAATGCTTACAAAGGATTTTATTATGTCAATCTCAACAGTGAAGGAAGACACACTACTGGACATGGTCTGCCACATGGACGACAAAACTGGCCTTGTACATCAGATGCCTTTCACTTGTGACCGGCAGGGCTTCCCCGCTATTCTGGAAAAAGTAATAAATTATTTTTCACTTTCATTTGCGAGCTTTTTGTCGTATGTGGTACTTAGATGACTTTATATTGATAATTCAGTTAAATTAGCCTTGCTGCAAGCTGAAATTTTATGTTTAGTAGACAGTGTTTTTGTGCTCAGTTTATTGGTATAATTAAAATTTAAACTGTTTTCTCCTTATAGGTTTACTTTGGCACTTCTCACGCAAGGATTTATTTGGCAGCAGATTTGATGGGCATTAACTGTCCAACAGGAATGTCGGCATTAATGCGAAAGAAACTGCTGGACGAGGCAAGTATTTCGTGTTTTATTTAAATTAATGAAATGTATTGCATGCTGTCTTTGACGTGGTACCGTAATCTTCGATTTTGAGGCTTCCTTGCGTAGAAAAGAACTCTGAATAATTCAGTACAATGGTAAACTACATTTTCCTAGCCTAGTAATTTCAAAGAGGGGTAGACATGATGTTGCTTGCTTGCGAGCTTTTGGTATCGCTATAGGTAGAGACCTACATAGATTCAATGCTGGCATGGATTGTCAATGTACATAAATACTTATAAGACTGGTCAATAATTTGATTTTTTTTCTGGAGCCAATTCAATTCAGCAAACACATCGTGTTGTTGCGGTGTTGTTGTCGTATTCTTTTTTCCATGAAGGCAATAAGTTGATTTTTATGCGTTTTTTTCTGCTTCACCTTTTGTGTGGAGGAACCACATTATCTATTGGTATTTGTGAACAAATACGATCATAATGGAATTACAAATAAGGAAGCCTACTTATAATTTAAAACAAGACAGTTGTAAATGTGCAGAACAATCGGTAGAATTGAGGTCAATTTAAATAACAAGAATTTTAAAAAATATGTTTATCAGGTTGGAGGCATCAAGGCGTTCGGTTGTTTTCTAGCGGAAGACTATTTCTTTGCCAAATCGTTAACCGATAGAGGATGGAAAATAACTATATCTAGTCAGCCTGCTTGGCAGAATTCTGGTTACTGTGATATCCAGTCATTTCAGACCCGTATTTCACGGTATGTTTTCACGCTAATATGTATATGTAATGTTTTATTTTGACCACTGCCAAATGATAATTTCACCAGTTGAAAGTAATTTATAATAATTAATTGATGTAAAAGGAAGTAGTTTGATGGAAATATCTGGTATTGTTCTTACGCAGATGGGCAAAGCTGCGGTTCGCCATGGTCCCACCTACAATTATTGCAGAACCGTTCTCTGAGTGCATGGTTCTTGGAATCTTGCGTAGCTTTTGCTACACGTGTTATCTTCCGCTGGGACCCCATAGTTGTCTTTCTCGTTCATTTGCTCATATGGTGTATTATGGATTGGTTTCTGCTTCGTTCAGTGCAGGTAAGAATATATTATTGGTCAATTGAGTTGCCAAAAGTAGATGTACTTTGTCGTTTTATTGGACGGGTATAATAACATCTATTTTTGCCTTGGCGCAGAATGGAAACATCCCTTTCACAAAATTTGAATTCGTGCTGGCATGGCTGTTTCGGGAAGTTTCCGCTCCTTTTCTCTTCATCCACTCACTTCTCTTCCCAAACATCCGTTGGCGACAAGGCTACTATAGACTTCAATGGGGAGGCAGAGTTGAAGAAATTGCTCCAAAAGTTAAATTGTAAAACGATTAGTTAAGCGATGAAATGTAATTTTCTATACTCAACATAATATTATGTATAAGGATTTCGAATCGATTGGCCATTATCCAAAATTTTTAGTAACAACAACAAAGCTTTCCAGGATTTTGCAAAACCCATTATTATTCTTCCGATTGATAAATGATAATCATGTCAAATTGGTATTTGTAACAAAGATGATGTATGTACATGTATGCATGACCATAATGCTGTTCACTCTCTGGAGGCATTTTGCTACCATAAAAAGGCTGTTTAATGTGAGAAATAAAATATACTCATATTGTCTACAAACACTTTTGTCCGGCTACAAGGACAACGTAATATTTGAATCAGTCGGTGAATAAGTCGATTACTAGTTGCTGATACGAATACATCTATGAAAAATAATGATATATACATAATATAATTACGAAATATTACTGTATATAAGCTATATATTTACACTGTTATTGTAACGGATGAAACACGGTCAATTCAGAGGTTTATAACACTGTGAACATTTTTATAATGACTGTACTACCTTAAGTACTTGAGTGCATACAAAAAGCAGCATCATCTTACAGTGACCTGAATCAGGTTTCTCATTGGTGATGACTCATTTTTTTAGTTAGGAGACGACGTTGTCAGATTGAAAAAAAACGAACATTTAAGAACAGGTCAAATGAAGAGTACTCGCATACAATATATTATATAATTGTGATGGGCTTGACGGTAAGATAAATTGCACTGTATTATAAACGAGAATGTCGTGTCAGCTAAGAAAGTTTTTACACAAAGCATAATAAAAGATAGTAACTTTGAATACAGAATTTGAAGAAAAAATATATTGCAGTGCAATACCGTTGTTTAGTCTTGTTTCGCTACACTGTGAGAATTCGATATACAAAACGGCTCAGCAAAACGGTGGTAGTTCTTTGGACCATGAAAAGACTTGGATTTTTCTAGTTGCCTAGAATAATAGAAATGGAAAATTTTGAATTGTTTTATACCAATGCCATATGTATTTAGCAGCAAGCAAGAAGCTGATTTTGTCTGATATTAGTTGTTCGGTTAGTACTTGCTCGTTTGTAAACGAATATTTAACGAGTATCTGGGAGACATTTTTACAATTCTCAATGCACAGCAAACAGTATACTGATGAATAAGAATTAAAGTCCGATTTCTAGTTGCATTTACTTGAAAATTAATCGTAATATATTTATTTGTAACAATATAAGCTTGTTAATTCAGTACTTTAAATGTCTTGTATTGAGCATGTTGTTTTTCTTTGAAACTCATGGTAAAATGTTGATTAAATTTGAAATTTATTTTTTGGAAGAAAGTATGTTCAAATTTGTTAACAGTAAAATATAGTTTTGCTATACTTTTTGCTGGCAGAGTTAAAAACAGGTATTTATTTACTAGCATTTAAAAATACATTTAATTTAAAAATTAAATACGTTATGATTTACAAATTAGTCTAGATTTATTAAATTATTATATTGTTGTTAAAGCTATATCGAAATACTTGTGTATATTGACATGTTGTGTACATTATTTTTTGTATTTATGTTAAAACCAATTTAGGTGTAAAAATGCGGCTCTAGGTAAAGCTTCGTTAGGATGTTTTCTTCGGTATTCTCAACATTTGAAAATATTTGTGAATGAAGCCTTCCACTATATAAATTTATTTTGAGGGGTAAATGGCATTTGTATTCGCTTTAGAACCGTCGTTATTATCATTACTATTATAATTGTTATTATCATTATGATATATATATGCATACATGATAAACGTCCAATGTCCACAAATATCTTCCTACAACATATTTTTACATGATCTCATATTTTTGTTACACTCAAATATTTTATTGATTTTGTTGTGTAGTTCGGCAGTCATGCATTTCTTTATGTTGTTGTTATTTGACAAATAATGATATTATTACTACAATTACTGTTGAATGCATGATTGCACACCTTACTCTGTAGTAAATTGTTGTGTAGAAGTATTAGATGTATTGATTGATATTAATTCCCAGTTTCATGAATCCGTTTTTTGCTTAGGAATCATTATTTGAAGAACTCTTTTCTGAATCTACCTACAGTTAAACCTTATAAAGCTTAATTGGAGCAACTTTTAAGTATCTATGTAATAGTGTGTTTATTCTATAAGTAAAGTTTTTTCATCAACTACTTCCTTCAAAGCCAATCCATTTCACCACCCTCCTTTTCAGATAAATGTATACTTAAGTGCGCACCTTACTTATTTCAAAACCTTAAAGCTGAGTGTTATGGATAAAAATGTAAAACTTCTATCAAGTCTGCCGCAAATTTTGTAATTTTTCAGTAATAAATATCATTCCTTTATGCCTTTCACGCATTAAAAATGAAACGTTGAATTCGTTATTTTCAGTAAATCACATGCATATACTGCGTCCACAACTCCCAGCCGCTGGGACCCAGCGTTACACCACCATCATTCCAAATTTCATCATTTCAAAGCTTGATTTTGTGCTTTTGTGAAGTCTTGTAATTAAACAAATTAAAAATGGCTATAACAATGATGATAAGACGGCATCCTTATACCAATTGCACTCAAGGGTGTAGTACTCTGAAGTGTTTTTACTGCTCTTTACAGCTTTAAAATACTCCTTATTTAAAGCATTGTACTTTCTATTTTTGTTGAAAAATTAATTAAATTTGAAGCTTAGGTACGGCAAATCAAAAAAAAATTGAAAACTTCCAGACCATTAACAATTCTGTTTTCAATGGGCTGCATAATAAATATGAGTCAGTCACAAATCACAATACGAGCTTCTACAAGTAGTAGCTAGTAAGAACAAAGCATGAAACCATAGCTGTGCGCGCATAGGGTTCTACCTTACACCACACACACGCACACGTCACTCTCCGAAAATCCTAAACCTCGCCCTCACCTCAACTCACTACATGAGGAAATTCCATTGGCAATGTTTTAAAACCTCACTTGAGAAAAAATCAGTCGAGGTAAATTTTTTCGAGGTATCCTCCTATGCACAGCTATGCATCAAGCAAATCAAGCATTGAGAATCCATTAACTGGTGAACAGAGGGAAAAACCAATTATAAAAAACCAAACCACTTCGATTTGAAACTATTCTATACCAATATGTACAAAATTAAATTAATTGCAATAACTTATTTAGATATCAGTAAATAGTAATAGAATCTAGGCTTAATAAGGAAAATGATGAATGGGAACATAAAGGCTTTTATGGACATCTATATGCAGGGGGGAGCAGTGGCCGCGGAACGTATTTGAGTCTGGGGGGACAACCAAGGAATTTCGCTAACTTAAGTAAATTTTTTGGAGCACCGCATATAGCATGTTTGTATTTTGTATGTTACTTCACCAAAAATTCCGTTACAGTCAGCTAGGTGAAAAAGACCAAAAAAGAGTTGATTTTGAAATTATTTTTGAATTTTTGTACGCAAGTTTTGTACAAATTTAGGAAGATATTTGAGAACAAATATGTAACTCGATATTCAGTTGTAATGCGAGCGAAGCGAGCGAAAAATTTAAAAACCATGCAAACATTCGTTTTTAAAACGTTAAGCAGCAAGCATAAAAGGTGTTTGATGTTCATAACTCCGTTGTTCAGAGAATATTACTATTACAGTTGATTCTCGAGCTTGTTTTCAGCTTTTTAATTTTTACATTTCATCTACTGCATTTATCAAACAAGCATGCATTTTAAAACGTAATGAATTAGAACAATCTTTCATTGTAGTGGAATCAATATTGACACTTTAAAATTTATTCACCTCTAGAGATAACGAAAGAAAGCAAAATATTTAAATTAGTTAAATCCAGTTAGTCCAGTTAGAATAAACTTCAGCACATATAGAGAATCTCATATATTCTTAGATTGACCAGCAAACAATATTTGAATTCTCCGTATATCTACCACCACAAGAGGCTATTTTGTGCTCCCTGACTATTGTTAAATCCTTCAATCAAAAATTCTTTTCATCGTATTTGCAATGATACGACTATAGTTATTAGTTACCTAAAAAATTACTCCGTGGATTAGCTTATCCATGAAGCCCAAATTTTCTCTATCGCTGCTTTTAAAATGCCTGATGGTTTAAATTTATTTCCATTTTCACCTCTAGAGATCACGAAAGAAAAGCAAACAATATTTGAATTCTCCGTATATCTACCACCACAAGAGGCTATTTTGTTCTCCCTGACTATTGTTATATCCTTCAATCAAAATTTTTTTCATCATATTTGCAGTGATACGACTATAATTATTAGTTACCTCAAAAATTACTCCGTGGATTAGCTTATCCATTAAGCCCAAATTTTCCCTATCGCTGCTTTTAAAATGCCTGATGGTTCAAATTTATTTCCATTAGCCTAATAAAATCAAACATAACAATTTTGGAATGAATACTTGCATCATTTGTTTCAAACATTTTTTAAAAACTGATGAATATTCCTGCAAAATCCAAGTAAATTTACACATTGTAAATCTTTTTTCTGATTTCTGTACCCCCCAGATTTTCAAACGCGATTAAAAATTATAATTCTACAGTGGTTTTTACTTCAACAAACCGAAAAAATAATAAGAAATCCAAACCAAAATAGAAAATAGTACTAAGCAGTTTTAGTCCGTTTGCTTTTTACTACTTTTTAACTGAAAAAATTATCGTTGAAACGTTTAAACCTTATAAATTTTTGATGGTTGGTTGGAAATCACTAAATTTCAGGGGGGGACAGAGATACTTTTGTCCCCCCCTGTCAAGTCAGGGGGGTCATTGTCCCCCCGTCCCCCCGGTTTCGTGGCCACTGTAATTAATGACAAATGCATATTTTAGTATAGTTTCCGTTCAGAAGGCTAAATAATTCGCACTTATTGTAGGCCTCACTAAGCAAATTTTTAGTAGCGGCTGAGGTCTTTTAAAAGCGGAGGTCAGTAAAAACAGAGGTCATTGCTGGGCGAGTTTATTTGCGGCCGAGTCATTTGAGAATGTGGACAAGTTAACAGGGTCTTCTTAGGCTGAGGGTTTGTTTATAAAGATCTTCTGAGCTATTACAGGCTAAATGAAACCTGTTTTTCTAACTTATTTTATTTTTTACCCTACATACGTCCATACGTCAAAATCACGTAACTTAAGTGACGTAAGCTAACCCCTGCTTGAGGCAAGCTAATTAAAAATTCAGAGCAGCCGTGCCAATAAAATAATTATTACAATTTAAGTTGGCTAGTTTCATAATCGTTGAATTTAAAAAGCCAGGGGTGCTTTATTTCCAAGTAGGGATATGCGAGAGATACTAATTTTGTAATATAGAGTTGTTCAAACCACTTGAGTTTCAGGCTATACACCTTCGAGTTCGATTTTAGATGGTCTCATCACAATCATTTCCACAACTTTTGAACCTGAAACAATCATTTACTTGTAAAAACAGAAAATGAAATGCATAAGCTGTCTTATTGAGAGTTTACAACAATTTTTTCATCCAAATATCGCTGTTTCGGGTCGATATTTTGTACAAAAAAGTAATTTGAGATTGGGTTTGCGCGGTGGCATTGTACCAATCGATGGTACCAATGTTTTTTATCTGAATTATTTGGTGTCGCATAAATTAGGAAAGCTCAGCAGTTCTAGTGGTAGCAACAAATCTACCTCCATTCTACCGTTTTGATGCTCATGCTACCGACATAGTGAAAAGGCTGAGTTTAAAGCACACTTTGTGGTCCCAGTGAAATGCTTTCATGTCGTAGTAGAGAGAATTTATGAATGGAGTGCTTGCTGCGGTAAACGTTTTGTTGTAGAGCGCAGAGTCGTAGGAGTCGTATGGAATCCAAATTGGTTCATCCTTTCGCCATGGATTTGTTTCAGTCCCAACGGCCGGCATCGGTGTCCTTAGAACGATAGAAAAACGGGTCTCCTTGATATCTATTTTTTGAAAGTTAGTAAAGATGACCAGTTCGTTTTGTGTAGTGAATGATGCTAACAATGCGTAAAGTAAGATTTTCTATTCGACAAAAAGTTTTTTTGAACCAATGAAAATAATGCTTGTATTCGGAATGCTCGGGAAAATAAAGTTATGAAGAAACACGTTTTTTATATTCGAGGGATGCAACGGCGTCCAGCTTATCACATCACAAACGACTAAAAGTGGTATCACAAACAACAAACTAACAAGGAACCATGACCGAGCCATGATTTAAAAAAAAGATTTGACCGAGCCAAAAATAGATGGGAGTCGTACAATTTAAATATACTGTCGGATTTCGAGTTCCCCGTAAATACTACACAAACATTGAAAGTTGGACGTACCAGCTTTAACTTTCAGTTGATTGAATGTAATGGATTTTCGTTCTTTACCACTATCATGTTTACACGAGTTCCATTGCTTCTGTCGTTCCGCTGCATTTCTTTCATCCTCTTTTGTGCTCTTTGCGCTGGCACTTTTCTCCCAGTAAGAGGGTTTTTTAACTTTTGTATCGCCTTTGTCAGTTTCAAAATTGCCTGCAAAAGTTCTATACCGAGGGCAGAAAGAACCCAAACGGGTGCTGAAGTTGTTACTTTTACAACTTTTTGACGTGCTTCTACCAAAAAGCACAACGAACCAGTAGCAAGCCCGCACAAAAGTAGTATAAATATAACAAAAACATTTCCGTGAATCGACGCACTTTTGGGCGGATAATTGACAATATCTTCCACCGAGATGCTCCCTTTGACAAAGTTTTGCCACCAGTCAGGAATGCCTGCCTCTTTCAAATACTGCAATCGCTCCCAAATGAACATTGGGCCATAACCCTCAAAGTCAAACGCCATTTTGGTTTTGGAGTATACTTCGGCTCCTACAGACGCGAAACTAAAGCCATCATCCTCATTTTTTCTCAGCTGTTTTACATATTTTTGACAAAGGTATTCTGGAAGAATGACTGCAGTTTTGTTGCACTTGCTCAACTCTTTCAGATGCCATTCAGTTTCGTTGGAATAAAAGTGCTTTAGTTCATCTTGTGAGTCAATGTCGTTCTCATTTGCGTTCAACTCACTATTAGAGTTACCAGGTGGTACGATAATTTGAGATGTATTTTCTATATAACTGAGAGCGTTGGGATGCAATCCTGAGATATTTACGATTGTTTGCATTGTTTTCGACAAGTTTGTGGATGCAGGATACAGCAGAAATCTTCCATATACTTCGGACATTGCAAATATAATGGGCTCCATGAATGGCACCGGAGTTTGAATTTTCAGAAATTTATGAAATGTATGATTGACAATAATTTCAGGTAGTAAACCGAAACGAATGTTTTTAATTTCTAGTGTGGTTGCCCGAGTGTAAATAGAAAACTGGTCCTGTTTGAGCTGTTCCAAAGTTTCGTACAAAATTGGTTTTCTGTTTGTGATCATGTTGTACACGTTGTTGTTTTTGTA
>JAANSP010001986.1:0-13815 GCA_036850745.1 Homidia socia | reverse complement strand
AAATAACGCGCAAGCTGCTTGCTACAAATTAACTCGCCTTGTTTCGTTGTACTTTGTATACAAGAACTTGTGAAGTGAAGGACTGTGTGGCTGTTGTTTCACTTTGCCCATCATAAGCTGCCTTTTTCTTGTTGGATTGTGGTGACTGAAGAGCACAACCAAAACATTGAATGCAAAATTGCAAAGGGGGATAAATAAATAAAAATCAGAAGAGTAAATAAAATATAAGCAGGCTGGTGGACTGGCTCAACTGGCTGTTATTTTGGTCAAATGTTCATTTATGGCTAAAGTTGTTTTACTACCTGCTACTACGGATCAGCCCATTGACATTGACATTGACATTTTAGAACGCTGTCAATTTACTCAATTTGCCTGCCAAGAAGATCATCATCATGATGATGGTAGAATAGTGTTGCTCAACTGTGAAAGCAAGAAAAGTTGAAGTTTTTATTGAGTAGAAGAAAGAGTTAATTGAACATTTAATCTGCTGCGTTGTAGCAAATTAGCAAAATTTGAAAGTGCAATCGGAACCCTTTTGTTCAGTTTTGAACGTTGAAGGGGTAAAAAGGTAGGTTAAATGACACAAAACAGGTTGGATTAAGTGTAAAAATTGGGGAGTGTTACCAATTTATGTTTATGTATTTTGTACCGTCTTACTGAAAATTGACTAGAAGAAAGAGTTAATTGAACATTTCATCTGCTGCGTTGCAGCAAAAAGTGCTTTTGTCCAGTTTTGAACGTTGAAGGGGTAAAAAGGTAGGTTAAATGACACAAAACAGGTTGGATTAAATGTAAAAATTGGGGAGTGTTACCGATTTATGTTTATGTACTTTTGTACCGTCTTACTGAAAATCTTGACCTGAAATTATTTCAGTGAAATGATGGGAAAGCGAAACCTTAAAGTTGTGTTGCATTTCTATTGTATTTCAGTTACTGTTAATTAGGAATCAAGATGAAAATCAACGACAAGAACCTAGCTGCATTTGCCACGTCCCAAACACAAGTCGATAAAAGTGGGTTTCTCATGAAAAAGGGCGATGGAAACAAAAGTTTTGCGAAACGGTGGTTCGTGCTCAAAGGAAATTTGCTCTTCTATTTTGAGAAGAAAACTGACAAGGAACCAATCGGTGTGATAATTTTGGAAGGAAGCACTGTTGAGCTGGCGGAAAGTGAAATGGAAGAACACTTTTGCTTCAAGATAGTGTTCCCAACGAAGTGCTACATCATTGGTGCAGAGTCTCAGCAAGTTATGGAACAGTGGATGAAAGCACTAGCTTGTGCAAGTTACGATTATGTAAAACTAATGGCGGCTGAGTTGCAGAGACAATTAAATGAGCTTTGTCAAGGTATTAATTTTAAAAGTCACTTTTATTATTTTGCCAAATGAGATGGTATATAAATATGGACAAACTTTCAGTTTCTTCTATTAAAACTAGTTGTAAACTTTGCATTTTGTTTTAAAGAATCAGCAGAAAATTCGGGAGCAGGAGCTTCTGGTTCAGCAGGAAGTAATTCAGAGTGTCCTACTCCCCCACCACGAGCAAAACATTCAAAAGATCAGAAACCTGTAAAGAAGCGACCCACCTTTGCCACTTTACATCAGCAACTGGGAAAGAAAATCATGTCAGATCAAGAAGATCGCTGGAAAAAGCCATCAAATAACTGATAGTAGGGATGGGAATTCATACAGTTAAAAATACGAAATAATAATGAAAGTGTAAATTGGTCATTGTAAAGTAAAGTGGATTTTTGCTATAATTAGCAACTGTATCTAACCCTACATTGCCTTATCGTGCCATGTGATAAATGTAGGGATTAGATTAAAACAGTTTACAGTGCTTATGGAAAAGGTTATCATGTATATTTATCTATGCAAATGCAATCCTCCTTCAATCATTCAAGTACTTCACAGCAAGGATATTCCTTAACACAAGTTATCATCTCTAGCAAGTTATTCTTCAGTAGGCACTTCATCTGTATTTATTATATATTACGATAGCTCCGACAAGGTTGTTTATTTAGGAAAGCGTTCGTAAATGTTTCAATCAAGCACTACTTTTTGGTGACAATGAAACTGCGGACTCGATCTCTTTTTCATATTCACATTTGAAAGAAAAGTTAATGTTTTCAATGCTGGTAATTTGAGGCAGCGAATAATTTTTAAGAAATCACAATCATTATTACTTCAGTTTGACATTTATTTTTAAACATTCCGACGTGGGACAATTTCAAAGGTGCTGACACTGTGTTTGAAGTGTTATTGTAAAACAACTAAAACAAGCATACCAATATAATACCTGACCCGCGTTTTCATGCGACTCAAAAAAATATGTATTGCGTATTAATATTCATATTGTATGATTCAGAGTTTAAAAATATTTCATTAATTTTCGTTTCTTTTGCAATTAAGTTACGTAATGCATATTTGACGGATAATTATTTTTAAATATTTGTGTTGACGCAGTAGTTATAGAGGCAGATTTAAATGGCTTTAAAATGCATTACCTTAAACTTAAATTGTTTAATGTCTTAAAATAAAATCGATATTTTGTTCAAATTATTAATGGTTACTTGTTACGGTGTGGTGCCTTGTTATGTTATGACTTAATTTTATATGCTAAATAATTTAATTGAATTGATCTTGACTTGATTTGACTCGGTACTTTAAGTGTAAACCGTTGTATAGTTTTAAATCAAAAGTAATAATATTTCGATTTCACCTCAGCACGAAAATCTGCCCTGTAGCTGCACCTGCCACGAATTCTTAGACTATAAATACATATGTCACCACCACCTCAAGCAGGTATTCAGTCAGATTTGAGCAGTATTATCTCATCTTGTTAAAATGAGCGTACAATTAGATGATCACATGTAAAATGAAAGATATTGAAAAGAAAATCTTGTCAGGTTTTTAATAGTAGTAGTGCTAAGTAGCGTAACTTAACCAATATTATCTTTTGACAGCTTCGTAACTGTGTACATAAACTATAAAGTAAATCGCCAAAAAATCCCTGTAATGTACAAACGACCATTTTAATCCACTGTAAATAAATAGTTATATATGTAATGACAAAGTAACGTCGTAGTAGTAGTAAAAACGTGTTAAAGATGGATTTACAACACATGCAAACAGCACTCACTGTAAGCATGGACTGAACTATATAATTTATTTCCTTTACTACTTAATAAATTGAATAAAATCCAAATGGATACACCAAAATGTTTTTTCGCCCCTGCTTTGCTAATTGTGAATTCCCTCATTTTCATGCTTATTCCTTCCCTTGAAAGACCCAATCTTTGAATGTAGTCAGATGTACTTTTTGAGAATCTTCATAGTTTTATCACATTTACAACAAAGTATTATTATATTTATGTATGTATTATAAATTTGATAGCCGCTACCGCCGGTCAAGATTGCTTGTATTGTAACTTTTAAATAAATAAAGCCTGTTACTAAGAAGGTGCCTTGACTGCTGACGTAAAACAATTGAAAATGGAATAACGTTTTTGCAATATGCATATTTTTTAAACTTTCAAAGTGATTTTGTCGGCTTTTCTTGTATGAAATTCCGCATAAGAACGCTTTTTCCCAATATGGTTTTTCATGCATGCTCCAAATCAAGCTCTTTTTTTCGTTTTCCCGTGTCCAACACAGCTCAATTTCAGTTCATTTACGAATGAATAATAATCGCACATTTAAATTCTGTATTTACAAACCAAAAAATACGAAACATGCAATTTCGCTCGTACGCAAGCATGCATTGCATGCACGCAACATTAGCACCATTATTACCTATTCTATATGTAGTTTATAACCTAGCCTATTATTAGGTACATATTATAAAATCGTAAAAAGAAGACGTTGCTGCTGGCTTTGCCATAATAATTAATAGAAGAGAATCAATGTAGGTTACTGGAAGGGATAGCGGTTGTCCTATTTTTGGGTAAGATATTTTGTCTCCTCTTCTTTCGGCCAACTTCAACTATACTGTTGAATGCTATGGCAATTGTTCTTTGTATGCTTCTATTTATGACGAAAATATTATGAGATGGCGAGCATGTTTTTATTAAATCTTGGTTCAGTTTCAGGTAGAGATGCGGTTTCGTACTTTTTCAGTAAGTGAATAAATTTCATTAAAATGCATAAACGGCAAGCCATCATCATCGTCATCATTTTTGGCTTGCTTTGGGGTGTAGTGTGGCAGTCAGTCAGTCAGTCGTCATCTCTCAAACGAACGTCCTGTACTTTTTTTCTTCCTTATTCCCCCCACCCACAACATAAACAAACTGCACACATTAGTCGGTAAATACTTAAAATATAGCACACCAATCCATTCGCTCGCAGCAACGAGGCATATTCGTCAGAAAAACTCAACCCTTTCTACAGTTCATCGGCTTGGGTTGCTTATTATTAGGCTTGTTATTGCACACACCAACGCCAATATAATGTACCACGAAAAAAAAACTAGTATTACTGCTGCACACGTCGAGGAGTGTGAGCAGAGCTTTAAAAAAAGTTTATAGAGAAAGAGTTTTTTTCTTCATTTTTTTCAGTTTCAGCATGATTTCAATGTTTGTTCACCATAATCAACATCATCAACAAAGCCCTATACTTTTAGTCATGCTGTTCAATTTGAATAGGAAAAAAACGCAATAAAAATCGGCAAATACCTATCTTGGCAATCCGTGTGCTATTTTTACCTGCAAATGATGTAGAAAGCAGGAGGAGCAGGATGTTCTCTCTCTCTCTCTCTTCACTCGTTATCGTTTTTAACATGCCAACAGATGCCACGATTTTTTTCTGTAAGAAGAAGAGCTGCAAATCTTCATTGCAAGCATAGTTGGTTTTTTATCGACTTGTCTGAAAAATCCTGAACTTTTTTTAAAAAAAGAGTGATAGGGTTATTTACTTACTTGGGTGACAAATTTGCAATAGTAACGGTAATGTCTGTATTTAGGCATGTATACGTATGTAAAGATAAACAGGATAAATGGTTTTAACGAATATTGCTCTTTTAAACAGTGCCTAACTAACAATTTAAACTTTTCTTTGATATAGACTACCGATATTGCATAAACGTATGATAAAAGATTACCGATAACCAATACTACTTAATTATTTGTATGTGAAAGAAATTATTGGGATCAGTAATACTTTCATTTAATGGGCCGCCAGGATGCTGCAGAGAAACCAAGAAAGAAAACATTATTATTGTTTGTACAAGAAATAATTTAATGGTTTCACAAAGAAATACTTACCTAGTCCGTTTCACATGCGTAGCTGCTAAGAACCTTGATGGGCGATGCCCTGTCTCTGTGTAAAGTGTAAAGCGCAAAGGTAGGTTACCAACAATGTTCTAACCCATGTATGATTATGATCACCATGGTTACGTATAAAAAAGAATGTAGGCAGTAAAACTGCTAGTCCAACTAACAAGAACATTTTTACCACTGTAGGTATTTATATTAGCACATCGAGTCCACTAATGCAGTTGAAATGGCAAGGCGAATAGGTATACACCTGAATATTTCATTATGCACATCATCATCATCACACATTGTTGTTCTATAAAAGTTACAAACTTGGAAGCAACAGGTACTGCTCGCCTTCATCATCAAGTAAAAAGAGACCGGTTAAGTCGGCAGAGAAGAGCAGTCAGTCAACAGCTTTTGACCCCTTAGTCTTGAGACCTTGTTAAAAAATTTCGCCGTGTGGCACGATTACTACCTGTCTGACTTACATTTTTCCTGTAGGCTTTTGCTTGTAATCGTTATTATCATCATCGACATCCTTCGACTCAAAAAAAATAATGTGCAGCGTATAGCGAAAAACAACGAAGCAGCAACGTGCAAAAGACATCGAAGAAAAGCGTCCACCACTCATCTGAAAGGAGAAAAGGAGGCGACGGCAATGCTTCAGCAGTAACAATGCGACGATGAGGACAAACTCTGCTGTTGTTTGTCGCTTTTTCGTATACTACTTTTAATTTAACCATTAACCGCACACACTTGCTATTTGCTATCTCTGCTCACAATACATATAACAATGATGGATGACAATATTTTTTTCCTTTTACCTTGCATTTCATGAAGACAATCATTGTCATATTGCACGAATAAAGATGAGCAGTTCAAACAAAATCATTTAGACTGAACTTGTGTGGGTATGTGACTCGAAAATGATTCCTCCTTGTGTCAACAACATAATAATTCTTTATTTATTTATACTCACTGCCACCCATTCGTACTTTATTTCCCCATACGTCCATGATCATTACTAATTTGTAAACACTTTGTATTTTGTAAAAATAAAGGCAATGACAATTTCGTACGTACCCTTATTTTTAAAAATGTGTTATATATTTATCTAGCTATTATTTTTCCATTCGTATTTTTTAAATAAGGTGAAACGGTTCATAGTAATGAAACTAATTTTGGAAAAGTACAGTTAATTTAATGAAACATTTTATGAATGAATGAACGCAAACAGGAAATGACAAAAATTCAATTTGTCATATTATGCTGCTTGCTACGGAAAGGGATGCACTTGTGAAAATTGCAAATTATGAAAAAGAAAAAAATGAGTTCATAATAAATCTACATTTTCCTCCAATTTAAAATATTAAAAAATGCAGTTTATCAACGTACTCTTTTTTCCTTCAAAAGTTCATTGATTCAAAATATTTATGACATTATATTATACTTTTGCTCCTGCCATAAATAGTTGTTGTACGCAATTTCAGCTGCTGCCAATTTATCACCATCGTCATCATCGCCATCATGTCATGCTCACCACTACTACTACCGGCTTTTTTGTTTTTGAGTAGTACTACTACTAGTTTAGTAAGTCCCAATAAAAAAGTGCATAATAACATATATTACTTATTTATTATTTATAAGTCATCATCATAAATGTAAGGCAAAAATGTTTTGGACCTGGTTCGGTTCGGATCGGTTCGCAGTACAAAATTTTGCCCATCCGGTTCGGTTCGGATTGGTTCGGGGTGTATTTTCATTCCATGTGGTTCGGCTCGGTTCGGTTCGACAAAATGAAGTTACACCCCTGTTTATAAGTCATCATCATAAATGTAAGGCAAAAATGTAAACACACAACAACGACACAAGAATAAAACAGCAGCAGCAGCATCAAAAGATTTAATCTGACTGAACATTCCTTTTTTTTATAATATGTAGTGCCACACAAAAAAGTGTTATGGCATTATTATTATTGCTGCTGTTAGTAGATCATGATCGTCATTTTGTTGCTTGTCGGCATAGCATAAGAAAAAAATGTATGATCTCGAATTCAACAATTCAAGCCTGTACTCGTCGTCGTCGTGTCTTTGTCCTCTGTTCGCAGAAAAATAGTGCAGCAGCAAAAAGGCAGAAAGTGTGTGAGTTTCTGTCTAGGTATAAGTGTGTGCATTTCCCTATTGCTTTTATTTTTTGCAGTAGCTGTAGCATGATCAGTGATCTAGTTGAAGCATAACAGAAAGCAAACCACTTTGCTGAAAAAGAGGGGCAAAAGATGTACGTAGGTATTTTAGTTTAATAGCTCTGTTTATAATATGATCCTCATCATACCCATGCCCTACTGCCTATGCATTTCATACAGAGAAAACAATTTTTAACAAAGCAGTTGTGCGAAAAGAGGTAGAGAAGCCGTGATATTGGCACAAACAGTTGGAAGAGATGCGCGCACACCACACATGCTATTCAAGTTATCATCATCACAAATTGTGATTCACAATCAGAATCATCCTCATCATCACGCAAAACAGCAGCAGCAGATGAAATNTGCGCGCACACCACACATGCTATTCAAGTTACCATCATCACAAATTGTGATTCACAATCAGAATCATCCTCATGTTGGTGGATCAAGTTGGATGATGGCAGTGCAATATTAGCGTTTGTTTCTGCATAATAATACTACACACATATTTTAATATTATGATGATGATGATAATGATGATGGCATGAACCCAGACTCGACACCAATTTTGATCACCAAACAGGAACTATCGAAAAATAGTGTGCATCTTGTTCATCATCCCCACATATAGCCACCACCATTCATACATAAAACTACACACTTATGCTTATAAAGTTATACATTGCATAGCACATCGTCATAGTCAACTCAATCATTTGAATTAAATTAAAGATAAAAGAGAATCTTTCAAAGAGCAGCAACAGCAGCAGATACAGGCAAGCAAGTGGTTCAATATTAGCACACAGTCTGCTGATGAATCTCATCATCATCGTGATTCATCATGAGGATGAGTAAAAAAGGAACGCTTCCACAATAATAATATAAGCGTACAAGAGCGAGCAAGATTGTTGGTTCGCACTTCGCACATTGCAGAAACGCACATGCTGACTTATCATGGCAAAAGAAGGATGAGCGAAACAAAAGGAAAGCAGAAAAAGCAGGAGGATAGTAAGCAGTAAGAAATAGCAAGAGGAACGGTGATGATGATGCTGCTGCTCGCGGTGGTGTTCAGGTTTGTTGGTTGAGTGATGTGCTTGTTTGTTGTGGTGGTGTGCTGTTGAGGAAAAGAGAAAGATTTCTCAGAGGTGCAAAAAAATACTGCAAGCATGGCATCATTATTATTATCCTCCTATTCTAAAAAATGTAGAAAGGCAAACTCTAATTGCTAATTAAACGAGTAATAATAATTGTTGTTATGATTAAGTACGGAGGGGAAAATATTGCTGTATTTTTTAATTGGCAAGGGTTTTTGTTTCATTGGAAAAATTGTAGCAAGTGAAAGCATTCTTCTGTACTGCCAGCCAATGAATAAACGTTAAAAAAGGGAAATCTGGTGGACAAGTTTTTAGCAACAATTTATTTTTCCAGTGTGTGGTGTTTTTAAATTGGTAATTACAATACAGTTTAATAAATGTGCCGAAAGTTTTGACAACGCTGTGTACAAAGTTACAATTTTTAATGGAGAAGAGGTAATGTAGTGCGTGCAACTTGGAAATGTCATTGCTGAGTTTGTTTGTGATTGTTAAGTCGTGTATATTGTAGTAATATAATTATGTTACGTGCTTGTTACTATTAAATTTTGAAATTTTTCTGGAGACATTGATATTCCCTGCATTGCTGCATAAGAAAACAACCATTGTTATCTGAAATGATTAGTTATAGTGCGATGTAGTGAAGTTTTTTGAATTTTTGTGACTGGAAAGAAATCCGAGTGTGTGTACTTACAACTGCTGTAATGTTGTGATTGCATAAAATAAATCAACGACCAAGGAGGTATTGCTATTTATTGTTTTTTGTTTCTTTTTAAATTGTGAAAAAGGGATCAACATTCAAGTTATTTTATATTAAAATAGATATTTCGCACAATCTGTTTTTTTTTGGAGTTGCATTTTCATGATTCATCATGCCACATGCCATCAAAATATTATATTTTCCAATTATTTGTTTTGGTGTCACGTGGACTGTTGATGATTTTATCAGTCATTTCTCAAAATCGTACAAAGCTCTGAAATGAACCCATAAATATTGTACTTTAGATACGCATTTGCTGAATGAAAACTGTGCAAACAGGGAAGGAATTACACATGTTTGAGATTGAGTGAGTGTTGTTGGGCATGCAGCTTATCAAAAAAATCGTTTTCACTTTGGTTTGGTACACATTAAGCTTAAATATATATATATGCAACTGAACAAGAGGCCATGAACTTATCAAGAATTATTTGTGCTAAACTTTTCACCGCCACCGCGTACAGTACAGTATACACACATTCAAAAGGTGTTTCTCTGTAATGAAATGATAGATATTATATAATAACATGGTTGTAGTAGAATTACTACATTAATGCACACAATAACTTTTTTTTATTTGCATTCCAATGGCTAACGTTTGCCAAAAGATTAGCTGCTGATAGTACAAAAATAAACAATAAAAAAATTATCCCAGTTACAATTGGTAAAAGTAATGTCAGGAGTTGATTCACTGTAGAGGGTTTACATATTTCAGAAAGTGAAGAAAGCATTAGCAATAAGCAATTACTAATTACTCATGATAAAACAACAAAAAAATCTTTCCCACTTGTCATTAATGTTTAATCCTTTAGGAATCCTTTTCATATTTCATAATTTTGCCAACATGAGCAAATTACAAGATGTGCCTTTTATTTTAACGGGAAATCGATTTCATTTACGCATAAAAAATTATCTATGAATTTGTCCGTCTCAAGTATTCTGTAGCCATGAAACAATAAAATGCAAGAAAATATAACGCTTTAATCCACAAAAACGCGGCTGGCAAACAATAATTTTAAATAAAAAGAAATAAACAGCTCTACATTACAAACCCATTCTGCAAGGGAGTCAGAATTTGTTTAAATTTTTTATATTGCTTAGCATTTTAATCCAAAAAAACTGTATTACCTATGCTAATAATGAATGTGACATTCACACTGACGCCAAGCCAACAATTGACCGGCACTGTAGAGAAGCTGGTGAATTGTAATTTTATTATTGCATAATAAAATATATGATGATGATAATAATAGTTGTTAAAGATTAACAATGAGCCAAGCGTGAAGTAAGCAATAAAAAAGGAAAATACTGAGGAAATCATCATGAATTCATTATTTTATCTAGGTATTTCTGTAAATAAGGTGCAACATGCATTCATAATAATTTTAATATCAGTTTCAATTCAATCTTTTAGAAATGAAATGAGTGATAAATATGCAATATTGGCAGTGCAGTGGGATGCCCACTCATTTATTTCATTATTTTTACATACCTACTGCTACTATGCATAATATATTCTCTGTATAATAATATTTTATGTAGGCTGAATTGTAATTGCTATTTTTCTGAGGACGATCATCATCATGATCATGTTGTACTCCGAAAGTAGCACTGAAAACCCAGTATAAAAGTAGCATGATTTTTCAATTGTTGTATTCAATTTGGTGTGTTAGTGATACCTCCACTTCTACTACTTACACTGCGCCTATTTTTTCAAAAAAATATGGGAATAGTTATGTTTGTAGTGTTCGTAGTATAGTGCCCTGCTTTAGTGGCACATCAACATCAGGATGCTTGTCCACAAATGGTGAAGGTCGAATCCGGTTTCTTCAAGTGTAGAGTAGAGTAGTAGAGTCAGCCAGCAGCATCATCATCATCATCATCATCATATCATGTTATAGCAAACAGCAAGCAACGTCAGTCAGTCAGTCAGTATATTATAGCTTTATTTTTCTTGAACAAAGTTTTATAAGAAAAAGAGTTAGATACACAAACACTTCTTGCAACAACTTATGCTACAATGCAGAGTAGTGCCGCACAACACACCGCATCTTCTTCTCCTTTTTTTATTATTATTGTTTTGCAGCTTTGCAAAATGTAGTTCAACTGCTGCAATGACTACAAACTCAAAATATGGTTTAGGTCTTTAACCCCGACGAGTGACTACTTCGACTTGTTTTCTCACTCCTACATACATCTATCACTTATACTAATATAGATATGTAGATATATATATATTACGTGAGTTGATGATGATGGTGAGTACGTATATATTTATATTGCCCTGCCATCATCATCGTGAAAATAATGATCAGCACCACCAGAAACATGGCACTGTTTTTTATAATCTTCTTTTTTCTTTAAAGAGAGCTGATACCAACAGCAGCAGCAACATCAGCATAATAAACAGTGAGTTAGTCGCTGTTGTGTCATACTAAACTCCTTATTATGCTGGCTAACCGTATCAACCTGGTTATTTAGAATTTGTAACAGATCATTGCCTAGAGAGAGAGAGGCGAGCCTTATTGCCCTGCTGCTGTTATTAATTTTTTTTAAATATGACGCTGCTGTCTTCTTCTCTCCATTGTATTGTAAGCTGCGTTCCATTTTGAAATATGAACAAAACAAATCTGCCTGAAAAAATTAACCTACCTATCATTATGCTTTAGCATCATCAGCAAGCAGGTCTTGTAGATAGATAAGACCCGCAAGATAATATATTTTTGTATTTTACTATTTTTTGCATGTGGGCTTTATTTTGTGTGGGTGTTCCTCTGTCTCTCTCTGGATGATGCTTTTGATCATTATTATTATGGAGGCGGTGTTTCATTTTGTGTTTCCGCAAAAAAACAGCAAGGTGCTAACAGCAAATTACATGTTATACATACACCAAAAAATATTATAATATTCGGCAGACGTTCAACCACATTTTTTGCGTCTGCATCTATGAATAAGCAATTTGATGCACCGTACACGATTACAGATCAATTTATGCAACTGACTAGGTAATATATTTGTGTACATTTCCTACTCTTATAATATGGCTTACTTGCGCATGTAAATACAGTTGTCATCATGGCTTATCATCATTGTTGTCGTATGCATGGAAATCACAGTTATTTATGTGAATACTGAAAAGACGTTAATGTACTTCCCCCAGAAAAAAGTACATGCACTTTTCATGAGTTCACCATTATCATTCGTCATTGTCATCTTAACAGCGTCGTACACTGCTTCCCTAAATAAATAATTATTATAACTGTTTTGTTATTATGGTTATTGTCAAAGACAGGGTTTGTAAACCGGTGTCCTGCTCAGTCAGTCAGGTCATATGCCTGTTGGAAATTATGTGTGACACTGAAAACCAATTCAGCATCAGCCCAGCCAGCAGCACACAATAGGTAGTTAGAGGCAGACAGACAGGCATGTAACATTATTATTTGTTATGTGTACCAATATATCACACACATGCACAAAAATGACATTGTCATACAATAGAGTGGTTTAAAATGAGAGAAACATGTTTTTTCGGCTGGCTCTGTTACGATTTGTATCAGTTTTGCAAAATTGAGGGCATTAACAAGAAAGGATATAGCAGCGTTTCTTCGTTCGCCTTTTTCCTCTCCTGTATGCCTAAAATAGAAAACTGTATGATGCACACCTCCAAAAAAACTCGGATATTGACATAGAGGACAGAACATGGGCCTTTTCTGTACATTTCTTTGAAAATATCAATGAGTAATAATGCAAAGAAAAGTTTCAAGCTAGCACAAAAACACATCATAAATTCATAAAAGCATCCTTTTTTACAACTGACGGACTAAAATGTAATATGTAAAAAGAGTTTAATTTGTTAGCACATTTTTTTGCCTTAATTAAATGTTACAAATAATATGTATCAAACCAATAAGCAGAGAAGCATGCATCTTTGTTATCTGCTCATCTTGACCACTACGATGGAAATGAGCCCTATTTACTTTTTACATTGTTGTTATATGTATAATGTGTATGATTACCGCTGCCACCATTTCTTCTATAAAGTTAGTTACTCATCATCATCATCACACAGACATGCCCATTTAAATAAAGGAGTTACCGCATATTGCATACCTATTATCACAATATTTTCATCATCATCAAGCTACACCATCTCCCTGTCTTTTAACTCTTTTGTTGTACTTGTTGTATCTGTCTGTATTCGATGACGATGATCGTTGATCATCCTCTTTTTTAAACAGACATTTTTGCATGGCGATTTTTTTGTTTGGTCGCCTGTTCTTCTTCCTAGCTCCACAAAACATTGAGGAGGAGTAACGCACTACCACAAACGAACAAACAACCAGGTTTACTATAAAAAAGACACTGCACAATTCTGCTGCAGTCGCTGCTGCTGCTATTACTAGTGGTACAGCAGCTAATACGGTCATTTGAATGAAGCTAAAGCTAGTTTTTTCTCTACTCTTTCGTAAAATGGCATTATAGAGCAGTCAATGCTCTTTGTGAACAACAATGAATACAATTATATATAATGA
>JAANSP010001985.1:0-13815 GCA_036850745.1 Homidia socia | reverse complement strand
GGAATCCAGTGATCTATTGAAAATGGTTGATGGATAGGGACGGGCTAGTCCTCCTAGTTGATCAATTATATGGTCCTTTGATATAAATCCATTTGAACACGAATCCAACCCATGATCTGAAAATCTATAACCATTAGAATCTCTATTCCCAAAACGGGAAATATACCTTTTTTGATCAATATCGGATCTGGAAGATTGCATGGGTCGCATATCCAAATATGGAGCATATGAAAACAATTTTGGCGCGCTTCACTTGGTGGACTGCAATGAACACATTACTTTTTCTTTTGATATTGGTTTCTGGAGTAGAATTGTGTTCGTACGATGGAATAATGCTTCAAAATGTCAGAGTGGAATTTCTGGTTCAGAATTCCCCGATAATCAGAGAGGAACAGACTATTCAGATCCTCGTTGATCCGGTATCCAATAGAACTATTGATTGTTATGACATGGTTCTTGACAAGGAAACGTTTAACGGTTTAGCCTATTTCGCAGGAATTGTAACATCTCGGTACGGGGTGGATCTGTTACGCGATGAAATGGTAAGTGATCCAGATTCTCAAATAATGGAAGATAATGTAGTTGTTCGGTTCAGATTTGCTCAGCCTATAAATTTCGGAGAGACACTGGAATTCAAGGTAGTGATGGCACATGGAAATTTGTCACGGGCATTTCCAAAGACAATACAAGGATCTAGGCACCTTTACAAATTCACCAGTCCCGTTGTATTGTACAGTCCATACAAAATCATGAAGCAGACAACCTTGATACACATTTCAAATGGCCAGATTAGGTCACTGAGTGAGTCGCAGGATTTTTTGGCAACACGATCAGAAAATTGGATTCGATTTGGACCGTTTGAACAAATTGATCCGTTTTTCAAGAAACATTTTTATATCCATTATGAAGACAATTATCCTAGACCGATGTTTCTTGACTATCAACGAAAGATAACACTTTCACATTGGTATGGATACAACATTGTCGAAGAAGAGTACGAAATCACCAATAATGTTCCAGCTCTTGAGAAGGAATTTTCAAGGATTGATTATGGGCAGTCATTTTATAGTAACAATAAAATGTATCCCCTGACACATTTAAAATTGAATATTCCAAAGGAATCCAAGTTTATTACGTATAGAGATGAGGTTGGGAACATTTCAACTAGCCGTTACAAAGTGGATGATCAATTTGGAGAATTGGTATTGGGAACCCGATTTCCATTGTTTGGAGGATGGAAATCCAGGATGGAGGTTTCGTATGTAGTCCCTGGTCATTTGAATACCACATATATAGATGGAAAATACATGTTCTCGGGGACTTTGTTGTCTCTGTTTGAAGACATTTTGATCAAAAATTTCACTTTTCGATTGGTTTTACCAGAGGGAACTACTCGAATTACATCAAAATTCCCATTCCAAGGACAAGATTACATAACTAGAACTTATAGTTATCTAGATACAATTGGAAGACCAGTAGTCACTTTTCACGGCCAATTTTTGGTTAAAGAGCATTCAGGATCTATCCAGGTAGAATACGAATACTCGACAATCAATATGCTTCGGAAACCTTGTATATTGATTCTGTTTGTGTTTGCCATTTTCTCGGCATACATTTTTTACAAACGAATTGATCCAACCATCTTTCCTGAAAAGTCATTCGTATAAATATCATTGGTGCAAATTGCTATCGATGAGCGATGAGCGTCTCGAGTTGTTGGGTTTATTTGAGGACGGAGTAAAATTCATGACTTTGGGGGCCCAAACATTGTTGCAGGATGAATTTACCAAATGTTTTGAACCTTTGCCAGATACCACGAATTGGTCACGACTATGGCGATCCTTTTGGGGTATTGTCATTCGATATCTAATCCTATTCCCATGTAGACTAGTATTTTTGGTAATTTCATCATCAGTTTTGCTCTTTGTTTTGTCTGTCACAAATTATTTCCATTTAGAAGATCCGAAAAAGTGGGTATTCTTGTTAATTTCAAAATGCTGGGCATGGAGTATATCTGCCAGAGTTCGACATCACGGAAACAAGCCAATTTTGAAAGAGCCACATATTTTTGTATCCAATCATACATCATATATTGATTTCATATTACTCAGTTCGTATCAAGTTCCTCACGCAATCGTGGCTCAGACACACCAGGGATTTTTTGGCTATGTACAAAGAAACATTCTGACATTTGCAGGATCTCTGTCGTTCCAGCGGGATGAGAAAAGAGATAGAGCATTGATGACCAGAAAGATCCTTGCTCATGCCAAAAGTGTCAACAATCCTCCAATATTGGTGTTCCCAGAAGGAACATGTGTCAACAATGAATATACAGTCTTGTTCCACAAAGGAGTATTTGAGTTAGGTGTCAAGATATGTCCGGTAGCGATCAAGTACGACAAGGAAGTTCTAGACCCCTACTGGAATACACGAGAATCATCATTTCTACAACATGCTTTTTACCTAATGACACGGTGGATGTTGGTTGCAGATGTTTGGTGGATAGAACCGCAGAGCATTATGGAAGCCGAGACTTCCATATCGTTTGCAAATCGAATCAAATCACTGATTTCAACCAAGGCAGGACTAGAAAATCTTTCATGGGATGGATATCTTAAAAATTTTACGTCTTCGTTACAACAATTGAAACTGTTGAGAAAGTCGCAAGAAAGATATGCCAAAATGTTAAGAAAGCGTGTCCAAACACTTGGGTCATCTAGTCCAGGAAGCGAGCCAGAAGGTTCACCAAGGTCATTGAGGACAAATGATTCATTTAAAAGACTTGATTTTCCTGACTGGATACCAGACAATGCATTGATAACTATCAAAAACGAATTGATAAAGGAATCACTCAAGGAAACCGAATTAGGAACCAAGGCCAAGTTGTTTCTCATGGCCAGAGAAAACCTCATTGAAGCATGGAAGAGTCACCCAGGTAGATGAGACTTGATATGGTGAATAAATAATGACAGTCGCATCGCGAGATCTATGGACAGGGTAGAACTATCTAGACCCAAAGACTCGACTCTTGAGTATTTCAAGAATAATGGAGAGCCGGTTTTCCAAACTTTACCCAGTTTGGAAGAAAAGTGCTTTTCCGATTTGGAAAAGGTAGATTTTACCAAATATCTGTTTCCCGAGATGACTGCTACAGACCCCGTGTTGGACGATTGGAAATCCGAATTTGTAAAAAACATTAGACATGCAAAATCGGAGATCAGTGTTTTACATGATGTTATTTCGCTCCTATCCAAAGATTCTGAAAGTAAACTGGTCCTTCAGTCATCAATGATTGAAAGACGCAAATTGTACCAAATGGCAGATAACCTCTTGTTAGTATACGGATTGCGAGAAAAACAAATGAAGGAAATACCTGAAACATTTGAACAGGAATGTGTAAACCTGGATAAGGCGTTGGAAAGAGAACGGGAGTGGTATCAATTTCTCTACGAACAAAGGTTATTGGGATGGAGTATCACTTTTGATTCAATCAGGGGATCGTATGGTATCGACATTTCGTATGAAAAAGCAGGATCCGAATATCAATCAGGTACATTTGTTGAACTAAGACCACCCAATTCCGAAAGATCAACAAGAATAGAAGTGGTAAGAAAGACAGAATCGGGCGGTGCAAGACAATTAAACGTGGATTTTGAGACTACGTGTAGCAGGAAAAAGGCATATATATGGAGACAAGAGTTCCGAAAAGATTCAAGAGAACATGTTCTTTTTGTAGAACGACAAAGCATATTTGATGAGGAGCTATTTAACAGGATTTTGGAAAATTTATCAGGTACACCCTATTCGTTCGCCATAATTAATGAATCGACCATATCCATTCATATATTACCGGATTTGACATTAAAGGTATCATTGACCGAGAAGAGTCACGAATCCTTTATGGGCAGGTTAGCAAGAATATATTTTCAATCGGATCTTTGTCACCAACATCAAACCAATCACAATCTGAACCACGTGCCAAATTTCCAGGTATCTGACGAAACGAAAGGGATTCATTTGCTAGTTTCAAAGATACAGGAACTATTCAAGGAAGAAAATCAGAATAGGGTGTGTGAATGAATTCTGCAACGGTGGAAAAATGGAATACGATTCTTGCGGGTCGCCGATTTCGATGACAGGGATGGATGGAGAGGGATCGGAAGGGAGCAACGGTGAATTATCTGATGTTGATTCTAGATATCCTCGAAGAAAGGTAGGAGATGAAGAGTCGTCGGCAGGGTCCGATATGTTTGAAAATTGGACAGAAAGTTGTCTCCAAGAAATTGACGAAGGATCTGGCGAAGAAGTAGTACTGGAATCTATTTGCGGGAAATTCGTGGATAACGAAGAAGACCTATCCGAATTGGGATTTGAGATTATTGACGACAAGACATTTGAGTTTGTAGTTGATAGAGAATGCACATTGAAAACGAATCGGATTGCTAGTCCAGTATTTCATGTTGGAGATTCGAGATGGAATGTTATCTTGCTAAGAGAGAGCAAGAAAGAAACGATGGAACTATATTTGAATAGTCTAGATTCGTCTAGTGGAGAGAAAAGCATTTGTGGACAGTTTATAGCAAGTATAAATCAAGAAAAGGGAAAGGAACAATGTTACAGATTCAATGTAGCCAGGTGCTTTAAGGTTGACAAGGTGAGAATTGGGCAAGATTTGGAGATTCGAATTCACCTTTGCATTGTCAAGGATAAGGAAGGATGCTTATGGCAAAGAATAGACCATAGATATGATTCCAAGGCCGAGACAGGATATGTGGGGTTGAAGAATCAAGGAGCCACGTGTTACATGAACAGTCTTCTACAAGGATTATTTTTCATTGAAGAATTCAAAAGATTAGTGTTTAGGATTCCAATTGAGATGAAAGAGGGGCCCAATGTAGTACAGGCACTCCAAAAGCTATTTTACAATCTACAAACATTAGACAAAACAGTATCTACCAAGGAGCTAACAGTATCCTTTGGATGGGATTCTTGCGAGAATTCACTACAACAAGACGTCCAAGAATTTAACCAAATTTTGCGAGATGCATTGGAGACGAAAATGAAGGGAACACAAGTAGAGGGAGGACTAGACAAACTATTTCTAGGGCGAGTCAAAAAATATGTGAAATGTCTAAATGTTCCGTACGAGTCCAGTAGGATAGAAAATTGTTATGACATTCCGTTGCGAGTAAAAGGAATGAACAATCTTGCGGAATCATTTCGGTCTTTCGTTGAGCCCGAGTTGCTTGTTGGAGAAAACAAGTACGAAGCAGGGGAGTATGGATGCCAGGAAGCCAAAATTGGAGATATTTTCGAACAACTTCCACCAGTTTTGTTTTTACATTTAAAAAGGTTTGAATATGACATGATGTTGGATATGGCAGTCAAAGTTAATGATCGGTACGAATTTCCGTTGACGATTGATTTAGGAGAGTTTTTAGAAGACGGAGGAAAAACACCACATGTTTACAATCTTTTAGGGGTATTGGTTCATTCAGGAGATGTTGGAGGAGGACATTACTATGCATATTTAAGAGACTTTAAAACCAATAGATATATCAAGTTTGACGATGATCTGGTAGTATTTGCAAGTGAAAAGGAAGCAGTTCAGGACAATTTCGGAGGAGTAGAAGAAAAGAGGCAGGGGACCAGGGGTTTATCTCGAAATCGAAACAATGTCACCAGTGCATACATGTTGATATATATTGAAGCCAAGAATATTGAAAAGATAATGTCACCGGTCAGAAAGGAGGAAATTCCCGTGGATCTGGTTAGCTGTGTTGAACAAGATAATCAAAAAACCAAAAGTCGAATATTGTCGCAGACATTGGAACGTTTTCTTGTGCAAGTAAGAATATTTAGCATGAAAGACTTGAAGGAATGGAAGCTAGGTGGAATAGGAATGTTAGGGTGGGTAGACGGAGGTCGTGGGAAAGATACCAATGTTTTTACCGATATGTATTTGATACGAGCACATATGGACAAGACATTGAATATGATCAAACAGCAGGTAGAAGAAGAACTAGGAATACATGTGGATAGACAGAGATTTTGGAAATATTCAATGGTTCGACAAAGAGTTGAAAAGAGTCTAGAGTTGGATATGGAGAAGAGATTGAAGGATTTCAATGAAAATTTGGTGATTTATCTCGAAGAAAAGGAAACCCGGAGAAATGTGACTGACCCGATACTGTTGATTGTAAAAGGATTTGACGGGGATCAGGTATATTTTATGGGAGATGTCGTGATAGAGTTTGGATCCAATTTCAGAGATGGACTTGTTTCCGAAATACAAAAGCTTGTGGGAAACGAATCTGTACTTTATTTGGAACGTGAAGGAAAGTTGGAAGCCATTGGAGACAATAGTAGTGATTGTTCATTGGATGATATGGATCTAAATACTGGGGATATTTTAGTGGTAGAAGGAAACAGGCCAGGCAATACAGAAGGTAGATTCCAGTCTGTTAGAGACTATTATTCATATATGGAAAACTGTGCGCAGATTATATTTAAGCCGTTACCATGTTCATATTTCAATATTCTAAAAACAGGACTTGAAGTTGCATTTGAACTGAGCAAAAATGATTCGTTGGAACAGGTAGCCTCTAAACTTGCAGACAAACTGATGGAACAAAATCCGGACAAGGTGAGATTGAAGGGAGAAAATATTCGATTATTTGGACACGATGCTATAATGGAGTGTCCTAAAAGTTGCTCATTTGAACATCCGTATTCGGAAATATTAGTAAAAGAGACATTTGAACCGTCGACATATGTCACAGGAGATACTACACGTTGCCATGGCACATTGTATTATGAATATTTGGAAATACCATTAGAGGAATTCGAACGAAAGCAGCCGGTTCAGATTCATAGTGTGGATCCTATAAACAAGAACGTGATTTCAGAGTGGATTTTGCTAGATTTTGTAGGCGAAGACAAGGATGGAATTTGTGTCAAAGAACTGACGGTAGACAATGTGATGAAGCATTTGAAACAAAAACCGGGCAGTATGTTGTTAGAATGTTGGAATGATGTGGATGAAAATGAATATTATTCCGAGTTTCGGTTGCTATTAATCGATTTCAAAACCCATACGATTGAAGGGCAATATTATAAACAGATGATGATTGACAGACTTTGTAATTATCATCAAGTGTATCTAGAAAAGGTTCAGTTGGAAGAAATAGTGGCCAGGGGCAATCGAAGCAAGATAATTACAGTATTTAGTTTTTCCAAGTATCTAGAAAGGACCCATGGAGTTCCATTTAGATTTGTACTAGTTCCAGGTGAAAGGTTTGGAGATACCAAAAAGAGGATGTGTGCGAAGCTGGGGTTGAACAAGATCCAATCGACTAGGTGTAAGTTTGCGTTGGTTGAAAATGAGACGATTGTTTACGAAGGGGTAGAAGAGAACAATCAAAGGGATATAGAGAATGTCCAATTTAATGAGCACAGTGTACTGGCAGAGTATTTTTGGTCCAAAGAACGAGTACTTGGGATTGATAGAGTTGATCAAAACAATTCCAGGCATCATCCCGCTGAAAGGGTGTTCAAAATTCACAATTAATAAAATCTTGTTGTTGGTTAGAAAATGAAGCCGGTATTCCAAAGTCGAGTTGAAAGAGGGCAAAATCAGTTGACTAGTAAGAGGCGAGATAGACCAGGAAGGAGAGATGAAAAGTCTTTCGAGGGCAAAGAAACTCAATTATCCGAGGAAAAACGTATGGGCGCAGAGATTGATCAAAAGAAGCGGATCAAAAAACGATTTACATTTGATTGGGATCCAGATGAAGATACCCTTAGAGACTTTGTTCCGCTATATTCCCGAATTTCCAAACCCGGATTCGACATGGAGGATAGATATTGGGATGAGAAAAAAGATGAAATGTATGATAGAGACTGGAAAATATATCGAGAAGACCGAGGAATAGTAGTCAAGGGAACCAAACCACCAAATCCTGCCAGGTCATGGAACGAAATGGGATTACCACGGCCAATGATATCCAAACTCGAAGAGCTAAAGTGTCACGAGCCAACACCTATTCAATGTCAGGCGATTCCAATTATTTTGAATGATCGAGATTTGATAGGGATAGCCGAAACAGGAAGTGGAAAAACCATGGCATTCATTATACCCATTTTAATGACGGTTATCCGATTTCCCAGGGTAGATCCAAGTCAGGGGATTTATGGACCGTATGCCCTAGTTCTAGTACCAACTAGAGAATTGGCACTACAAATAGAGTCAGAGGCTCTAAAATTCAGTGGATTGGAATGTAGATGCACAAGTGTTGTTGGTGGACGTTCTATAAGTGCGCAATCGTTGGATATCCAGTCCGGGATAGAAATTGTAATAGCCACACCGGGTAGATTAAGAGATTGTTTAGATAGACAAATTTTAACGCTTGCGCATTGTAAACAGGTAGTTCTAGATGAGGCAGATCGAATGATCGACATGGGGTTTGGAGAAGATGTTGATATAATAATAGATGCATGTTTAGGGATTGGTTTCAGACAGACGATAATGTTTTCAGCCACTATGAACAGTTCTATGGAAAATTTGGCTAGGCAATATTTGAATAGTCCGATTGTTGTCATTATTGGGACATTGGGACAGGTTGTGGACACGATTGAACAGGTTGTGGATCTAGTTCCCGAAGGACAAAAACAAGCTAGATTGAATCGGATTTTATTATCAGGATTCAAACCGCCAGTAATAGTATTTGCCAAGTCTAGAAATAGAGTGGACATGGTGACTAAACAGCTGAATTCCGTCGGATACCGTGCTGTGGCACTTCATGCAGGAAGAATCCAAAACCAGAGAGAGATTGCACTTGACCAGATCAAGAAAGGCACAAGAGATATTTTAGTAGCGACCGATGTAGCAGGGAGAGGCATTGATATTCAAAATGTTTCGATAGTGGTGAATTACGACATGCCCAAGACCATTGAGAGTTACATACATAGAATTGGACGAACAGGACGTGCTGGAAAGATGGGAAAGGCCTACACGTTTCTTACAAATGAAGATGGAGATTTATTTTATGAGCTCAAGCAATTAGTTTCTAAATCGCCCCAAAGTCGCTGTTCCAGGGAATTTTCAAACCACGAGGCATCAAACTCCAAAACATTATAGTTTATTATCCAAAGACGAGAAACTAGTTCCACATCCGCAAAATTCTTGGACATTGGGGTTGGAAAACACAAATCTAGATGATAGTTTATCCTGTTCATAGTCTATTCTTGATCCAACCATCGAATCCAAAGCCTTTGAATCAATCAAAATACAAAGTCCGTCTTGCTTTACAAATACATCGCCATCATCACTTTTCGACACCATGTCCATAACATATTTTGTACCCGAACAACCGCCTCTACGAGTACTGATCCTCGGAATTCCACCATCTGCACTCAGGATTTTCAATTTCTCAACGGCTTTATTACTTAGATTCATCAATGTCCCGGTGCTCTCTGTTTTCACCGACCGACAAATGTGTCGGAGAGAAGTCCGCCATGCCCCAAACATCACAAACTGCAATTTGTTTCTATTTACATTATTCTACAGTGACGGATTTGGCCAGATTCCGGGGACAGTCGACATCAACCCCGTCGAGCACAGCCAAGTGATACGACAGCAATTGTAATGGAATGACATTTATGATTCCTTGCAGACAGTCAACCGCTTTTGGGACACGGATTGTCAAACATTCAGATGGGATTTCCGTATCATCATCGTTACAAATCACAATAGGATTTCCTTTTCTAGCAATGACTTGCTGAAGAGCAGAGTAAACCTTGGGGTAAAACTTGTCTTTGGTCATTATCATAATAACAGGCATTGTTTCATCGACTAGAGCCAAAGGACCATGTTTTAGTTCGCCTGCAAGTATACCCTCGCTATGGATATAGGGAACTTCTTTGATTTTCAAAGCTCCCTCCAAACATGTGGCAAACTGGTAGCCGCGTCCCATTATCAACAGGTTCTTTTGTTTGTAAAGTACAGACTCTGCGAGTTCTCTTAGCTTTGCATCCATGTTCAATACTGCTTTGATATGAGCAGGAATAATGTGTAGACAATCAATGATTTCTCGTCTTCTCGAAACCAATGAAATCTTGTCCCCACTGAGCTGTAAAGCCATCATCACTAGTGCAATGTATTGACTGGTGTAGGCTTTGGTACTGGCCACACCGATTTCTGGTCCTGCATTGATATGGATCCCACAATCGGTTTTTCTTGCTATCGTACTTCCGACAGTATTGGTAACACCTACACAGAAAGCTCCCTTTTCCTTGCAAAAATCCAATGCCAAATTCGAATCTGCTGTTTCCCCTGATTGACTTATAAAGATACAGACATCACTCCTAAATATGGGACACTTTCTATCCAAAAAATCACTGGCTAGCTCTACCGACACGGGAATTCCTGTTAGTTCTTCAAAGATTGATCGGACTGCCAGTGCACTGTTGTAGCTGGTTCCACATGCAATGAAAACAAACCGTTGTGAGTTTTGGAGATACCGCAAATTGGATTTGATTCCCCCCAAAGTGACAATATAGTCGGAGAAATTGATTCTTCCTCTCATCGTTTCGACCACAGACTCGCATTGTTCAAAAATTTCTTTTTGCATATAATGATTAAACGATCCCTTCATGATTTCGGCCAGCTCGAATTCAAGAACTTTGATGGATCGAATCGATGATAGACCTTCATCACACCGAAGTCTGTGAATGTGGAGCATCCCGTCCGCAATATGAGCAATATCCCCATCTTCCAAATACAACACCTTTTTGGTATATTCTATTACGGCAGCTGGATCAGATGCAATGAAAAATTCTATTGGTTGAGGAAGTCCATCTTCGGATAGAAAGGCTCTAGAACTAGCTCTTTGGAGCATTGGTAATTTTTCATTTGACATTTCCTCGCTATTCAAAGGTATTTCTACATCGAGAAAATCGACCTTTAGTTTCTTTTCACTCTTGATCCCGACAAGAAGAGATGATCCTCGGCGACACGCTACAATTTCGTTGGGATAGTGTGTGCTTTTAAAGACAAATGCAAATGCTCCTTCAACTCTTTCCACCACTGCCTTGATCAACGATGTAAAGGTGATAGATTTTCCTGCTTCTCGCTGTTTTTCATAAATGTAGAGTGCCAGTTTGGCTACACATTCCGTGTCTGTCTGTGATTCGAATTTGTATCCTTTATTTTCCAGCAACATTTTCAAATCTTTGTAATTCGTAATGATTCCATTATGAACAACCGTAAATTGATTATCCGGATCTGATCGTTGAGGATGTGCATTTGTCGGAGACGGTTCTCCATGTGTAGCCCATCTAGTGTGAGCCATCCCCACATGCGACAAAAACATTTTACCGTAATCTAGTTCGGTATGTTCCCGAATTAGCTTCTGGAGCTCTGATACCTTTCCTGCCTGCTTGAAAAGCAAAACCTGGCTAGAATTGCTATTGTCACCGTCGATTGCTATTCCTGCAGAATCATATCCCCGGTATTCGAGTCTTTTCAGTCCGCTAACCAAAATATCGATGATGTCTTCTCGTCTCTTTTCCGTAAGGTAGTTTAGATAGGCTGTAATTCCACACATGATCCTCTATAGTCACACCTTTCTATAAATAATTCGGTTGGAATCAATTGCAAACAATAATACATATTCGATTGGTTTACAGGTGATACATGGTTTCCAAGGTTCTGATATGTTTGAACGATATTACATGGTTTTCGTCCGTTGTAAATGCTGTTTTATCATCTTCAGTTCTTACTGTTATTGTAGATATTGTGGGGATGAGACTTATTTCAGGGGAAGAAAAGGATATGGTTTCTGCCTCGATCCCATCTTCGAGATTTGAACGCTTCCAGATTACCTCGGATGAAAAAATCATGACGAATATCAACTCACATGATCTTTCAGAGTGTTTATCTGTATTGCTGATTCTCCGTGCCCAAATTAGTCCTGGAGACGTCCAAATTTATTTGAAGCTGGCACCTTCCGTAGATTTATGGATCTTGGAAATGAAAAGCCACAGCATTCACCATGTTTCTTCCATCAAGATACAGAGCATGGGTAAGAGTCAATATAACGTTCCTACAAAGCCAGTTCCGGTTGGAAATTGGACCATCACATCTCGGGAATTTCGGAACGCACTCTACGAGATTCTAGAAGCAGCTAAACATGGAAAGGTTTTTCAAATGAAACTGTCTCCTAAAAATCCCTATATGGAACTGGAGTCTAGCGACCATCACGGTACATGTAGAATTGTGTATTCAGACTTTGGTCTGTTATTTGAGACATTCCAATGCAAATATCCCGTAGAACTGGCACTGACCCGCTCCTGGATTGAAACTACGATCAAAGTGTTGTGGCTATCTAGTAGATGCAACTTGGTATGTTATAAAGAGGGAAAATCAATGTTGAGAGCATTAGTCGAAGGAAACATCCCCATGTTCATTGAAATCTTGTCTAATTAATTGGGGGTACTAACCAATTAATTTTAACGCAAAGGAGCATTTTCCAACGGACAAACCAATATTCATTGCAGGTAGCCCCATGTCTCTTCACAAAGATCAGGATTTTTATCTTCCAAATCGGTGCACATTAGGATCTTCCAATGCGCTAAAGACACCTTTTAGAACATCCAAAACGAATCCCAAAGCCGTTACTCTCCCCCAGCTACAACACTACGATCATTCACATTCACCACTTCAAGGGCAGGAGACTAGCCATGATGGGGATGGTGATTTCAACTTGGAAATTCCTAAACAAGGGACCTATAATCAATTGGGTCTTCGTCGAGTCACCGCGTATTGTACAGCTGAATTTTACAACACCAAGGACTTGTTCCAGTATCTCAAAGTAAAGAGTTCCAACATGGATCAAATGCCGGTAATGTATGAAGAAGCGCTTTACATGCTTATCAGGAAACATTCACAGGGAAGTACACAACCCAAAAACCAAAATGCAGACATTGAACAAGATATTGGGTACATATTTGTCTTTGAATATGGAGTAGTGGTATTCTGGGGACTGGAAGAATATGAAGAGAAAAAGATTCTCTTGGAACTAAAGTTTTTCGAAATTGGATCGTTAAGATTGGAAGAAATCGAGGTAGAAGATCTTCGATACCATCATAACATGGAAAATCCATCACGAATCATCAACGACATTATTAATCTCAAGAGCAACCATCATATGTTCAAGCTAAGTATTTCACATGCTATGGCGCAATCGGTCAAAGTTGGAATATACGAGGAAAAGATTAATAATTGCATTGGATTGGCTCGATCAATTCCACTTGCTCTGGCCAAATATGGGGCCATTGATATGACACGGACCCAAATCAGCAAGAAAATTGGAGAATTGTTTGATTTGCGAATCAATATCAATTTGGTATTGAACGTGTTGGATATTCCCGAAATATTTTGGTCCAAACCATCATTGGAGCCGTTTTATATTGAAGCAAGAAACTACTTGGAAATTTCACAAAGGGTTCAGGTGGTTAATCAGAAATGTGGAGTGGTTTCGGACATGTTGGATATGATGAGAGAACAATTGAACAGCAGTCACAGTCAAAAGTTGGAGTGGATAGTGATTATCCTTATATTTTTCGAAATCCTGATTGGATTGGTTACAGGATACGCGGAATTTATTCTCCTCAAATGTAGGTGAGGTCATGTTCAATAAACAAATCCAATCGACGAAAACGGTACATTTCTAGGTGTTAAAAAAATGACAATATGGGCTCGTATTCAACAATTGACCAAGGATCAGAGATGTATCATGATATCTTCTGTTTCAT